>CM061143.1:37500-182162 GCA_030710495.1 Labroides dimidiatus
GTTTTTCTTGACTTCTGTCTTGATCGACGTGGATCCAACCTCATCCCTTCAATGGCTGCCAACGCTGAAAAGAAGTAAGATTTTGATTTTTATTCATTTACTCCTCTAACTTGTCCTATTGGTTCAGTTGTATTTTTCCTGCAGTTTAAGCTCAAGAGTACATTAGTTCACTTTTATTAACGGCTCTTTCTCCCATTATCTTGCAGGATTGCTGATCGCCACTGTTACGTTTCAGCAGGCGCGTGACGTGAATGACAGAGGTCACGAACAAGGAAACTAACAAAAAAAGTATCTGACCCTTCTTACAAGTAAAATATAAACAAAAATGAGGCCTCTGGATTCTGAAAGGTGGAGTGGAGATACCTCTCCGCAGCCACCCACTGATTCTACTAAAAGAGTAGACAAACGTAAAAGCAAAAGACCTCAAACTAAGGTGGAGTTGCTTGATGGGGGGATAACTAAAAGAACAAAACTCTCCACAGAGATCAATTCTCAAACTCCAATAAACACCCTTTTCCCTCAATGCATATAGGCGCACACACACTCTCAAACTCTCACACAAACCAAAAGAAACCAACTGATGGTGTTAGCTCTTTGGTGTCACACCCCCAACTGAGGGAAAGAGCCTCCTTTTAAAGAGTACCCAGGCTGATGAGAGCAGCAGCTGGGTGCAATGAGGCCAGGTGAGCCGAGTGAGAGCTTGTTAGAAGTTTCTGGAGCTCACAGAGAACCTCCAATCTGTAACACCTCCCCCCAAAAAGACAACAAATCTAGTATTTGTTGACAAACTTCAAATTCAACAAAAGTTTTATTTCTAGGACTGTCATTTAACTTGACCAATAAACAAATAGCTAGTACACAAAAATACTAGAAAAACCCATCAAGAAAAAAGTTTATTTACACCTAGAACATAAAACACCCTACTGCTCTGAGTAGGGGATCCTTCTTGCTAACAAAAACTTATTCAATTACCACTCGAGACAGACAGTCCGCAACTAAATTGTCTTTTCCTCGTACATGATTGATTTTCAGTGGAAGCTCCTGCAAAGCTAGACTCCAACGGAGTAACCTACGGTTAGTGGAGGCCGACCGCTGCAGGAACAACAAAGGGTTGTGGTCAGTGTAAACCACCAAAGGATCGGACATAGAGATATAGATCTCAAAATGTTCTACACTCAAAATCAAAGCTAACGCCTCCTTTTCGATGGTGGAGTAGTGCACCTGACTAGGATTTAGCTTCTTTGAAAAGAATGCTACAGGGTGCTCTACTCCATTGTCATCTGCCTGTACGAGTACTGCCCCTACACCCACATCACTGGCATCTGTGTACAGAAGAAAAGGACGACCAAAATCAGGAGCAGCTAGTACAGGGGCTGTGGCCAAAAGTGCTTTCACTTTTTCAAAAGCGATCTGGCACTCTCGGGTCCAATGGTAGGAGACCTTCGGGCTGGTCAAGTCGGTCAAAGGGGCTGCTACTTGAGAAAAATTTCTACAAAATGCCCTGTAGTAACCAGCCATCCCCAAAAACCGCTTGAGCTCCCTGCGTGTGGTAGGCACGGGGAATTTTTTGATGGCCTCTACCTTTGCAGCCACGGGTAACACCTTACCCTGTCCCACCACCTTCCCCAGGTATTGAACAGTGGCTTTAGCAATCTCAGATTTTCCTAGATTGATGGTCAAATTAGCCGCTTTCAACCTTTCAAACGATGCTCGGATATGCTTGAGATGGTTGGACCAGGAGTTGCTGAAAACAACAACATCATCAATGTAAGCCTCTGTATTGTCAAGACCCCGCAATACCAAATTCATAAGCCGTTGAAAAGTGGCACCAGCATTTCTCAACCCGAATGGCATTCTCAGGCATTGAAACAATCCATCCGGAATCACAAATGCCGATATTTCTTTGGCACGTTGGGTTAACGGAACTTGCCAATAGCCCTTGAGTAAATCAAATTTACTCACAAAACTAGCTGACCCAATCCTGTCCACACAGTCTTCCACTCTTGGCAGTGGATAGGAATCTGGCTTTGTCACACTGTTAAGTTTTCGAAAGTCCTAACAGAACCTTGGTTTTGTTGTGTTTGCTTTCGGGACTAAAATGCAGGGTGAACTCCACGAGCTATTGCTAGGCTCAGCTATCCCATGACTTACCATATACTCAACTTCCTGCCTGAGTAAAGCGCGTTTCTCTGGGTTGACCCTGTAAGCATGTTGTTTTATGGGTTTTGCATCACCCACCTCTATGTCATGCTCCAAAACATTTGTCTCAGAGGGAACATCAGAACAAATACAATGAAAATCATTCAGCAATGATGTCACCTCAGCCACTTCTTTTGGGTCCAGATGTGACAAATACCTATCAAGAGCTTTGAGAATCTCAGAATTGCTGAGCTGCATCATTGGCACAGATTTGGTGCGATCTTCATCAGGTAGTGTCTTGGAATTCACCACAGCACAAATTGCTCTTTTATTTGCCCCTTCTTGTTTTTCTGAAGTGTAATATGGCTTAATCATGTTTACATGACACAATCTTTTTTTTCCTTCTACGTTCTGGAGTAGAGACGATGTAATCGAGGTTTCCAACCTTCTCTTCAATTGTATAAGGTCCAGAAAACCGTGCTTCAAGGGGAGATCCTACAACGGGTAACAGAATCAAAACCTGATCCCCTATCTCAAAAGTTCGGGAACGAGCTTTTCGGTCGTACCACACCTTCATTTTTTCCTGAGTTTTCTTCAAATTTTCACTAGCAATTTCGCAGGCCCGTCGCAACCAGTAGCGAAATGCACACACATGATCCAAAAGGTTTGTTTCGGATCTTGAGTCCTCCTCAAGGAGTTTTTCCTTCAGTAAAGCCATGGGGCCACAAACTCGGTGTCCAAAAACAAGTTCGTTTGGACTAAACCCTAATGACTCTTGCACCACTTCACGAGCTGCGAATAGTACAAGAGGAACACCTTCATCCCAGTCACTCTTAAACCCATGACAGTACGCTCTAAGCATAGATTTCAAAGTTGAATGGAACCGCTCCAAAGCTCCTAATTTCAGGCCTATATCACAGCTCCCGTTTTTATCAAAGGTCCTAGAGAAAGCAGTGCATGCCCAGCTGCAGTCATTCTTAACTAAGCACAATATCCATGAAAAGTTTCAGTCTGGCTTTAGACCTAGACACAGCACGGAAACTGCACTGCTGAGAGTTTTTAATGATTTGCTTTTAGCTGTTGACTCTGGTAGTCCTGCTGTTTTGATGCTCTTAGACCTGTCTGCTGCTTTTGACACTGTTGACCATGGTATTCTTCTTCAGCGTCTCGAGCACTATGTTGGCATCACAGGCTCTGCCCTTTGCTGGTTCAGGTCTTACCTGACAGAGCGGACATTCTCTGTTCAGTTAGGCCACACTTCCTCAGAAGTGGCCTCCCTGACCTGTGGAGTCCCTCAAGGATCCATCCTGGGTCCTATTCTCTTTCTGCTGTACATGCTGCCACTTGGGGATGTCTTTCAGAAGCATAAAATTTCTTTTCATTGTTTTGCTGATGATGTCCAAATATACATGCCGCTAAGGTCGCTAGGCCAGGACACTGGGCAGGCCTTTCTCGATTGCCTCAGTGATGTGAAGGCTTGGATGAGGGCAAATTTTCTCAAACTCAATGAATCCAAGACTGAAATCATCTTCTTTGGAGGATACACCCCCACAACAGCCTGCTTTGCTGAAAATCTGGGCCCTTTGAGTTCTAACATTCAGCCTAATGTTCGGAACCTTGGTGTCATTTTTGATAACCAGTTTAACTTTGATAAGCAGATCAGTGCCGTTGTGAAAGCAAGCTTCTTCCAACTTCGTCTCTTAGCTAAGACTAAGGCCTGCTTCTCACGGGCAGATTTTGAAAAGACCATCCATGCCTTTGTTACATGTAGATTAGACTACTGTAACTCTTTATACACTGGCATGGATAAATCAATTAACCGCCTTCAGCTCATCCAGAATGCTGCTGCTCGACTCCTCTCTGGCAAGAAAAAGCGTGACCACATCACACCAGTCCTGGCGTCCCTCCACTGGCTCCCAGTCCGCTTTCGCATCGATTTTAAAATTCTTTTAATCGCTTTTAAAGCCCTCAATGGTCTTGCCCCTCTGTACTTGTCTGAAGTGCTTCGTCGCTACTCCCCAGCCAGAGCCCGAAGGTCTTCTGACCAACTGCTGTTGGAGGTTCCCAAAACTAGACTGAAGTCAAGAGGTGATAGGGCCTTTGCAGTAGCTGCCCCTCGACTATGGAACAGTCTCCCCATCCATATAAGAGCCTCCCAGACCATTGAGATTTTTTAATCTTATTTAAAGACCTACTTCTTCTCCCTGGCGTTTCATAAATGAGCTCTTATAAGTCACAGGCACCTTCGTTTTTAGATTTTAATTTTTTTACTGTTTTTACTTTGTTTTTTCTATTTTTTAAATTGTTTTTATTGTTTTATTTATTTACCTCTATGTATTTGTGTACAGCACTTTGATTGACTGCTGACCTCTTGAAGGTGCTCTATAAATAAACTTGACTTGACTTGGCTTTCAGGGTGATATGCACTGGAGGGGCGGTGAGCGCTTCCTATCTGCTTAATCACCTGCTGAAAAAGCCTGGACATGAAATTGGTTCCTTGATCCGTTTGGACCACCTTTGGAATACCAAAAACTGAAAAGAATTTGACTAAAGCCTTCAGTACATTCTTTGCAGTTATTTTTCTGAGTGGTACTGCCTCTGGAAATCGAGTGGATGCACACATGATTGTAAGAAGGTACTGATTTCCACTCTTCGTCTTGGGTAAAGGACCCACACAGTCCACCAGCACTCTGCTGAATGGCTCATCAAAAGCAGGTATGGGCTGCAAGGGTGCAACTGGCACCACTTGGTTTGGCTTACCTGTGAATTGACATACCTTACATGTTTTACAAAAACTTCTAACATCGGTCTTTAGACCTGGCCAAAAAAAATTCTGGAGAACTCTGTCATACGTTTTATTGACCCCCAAATGACCAGCCATTTTTCCAGCATGTGCCAGCCTGAGAATCTCTAACCGAAATGGTTTTGGTACCACTATCTGAGATACAGCAGGTTTGGCATCCGTCAACAGAGCGTGCGTTTGCCATTTTCTCATTAACACACCACCCTTTCTATAGTACCCTACCAGAGCACCAGCACAGTCTTCTTCTGAATGAAGATCTGCATAGCAGGGGGACAAAGACACATCTTTCGCTTGCTCAGCAATGAGCTGCTTACGCGACATCTTCATTCCCAATGTAGAGAAGTTTCCTCCCTTCCCCACAGACTCTCCTATCTTTGACCCATTCAAAGGTAGGTTCAACTCATGAGTTCCCACAGAATCTACATCACATGAGCTTGACTCACTGTGATTGACTGAAATACCTCCATCATCATCAGAGTGCTCACTTTTCACACATGGAGTATTTTCACCATTTGGTGCAAAACAGGTTTCAGCCAAACCAACCAAATTATTTCTGACATTGTCAGCGCAAGAATCAGCTTGCCTCTTTGCCATAGCCCGCGTAACCACACAAGATGAAAATACATGAGGGTGCGACTTAGCCAACCCATCATCTTCATCAATTCTGGGTACCTCGTTAACAATAGCATTTGGAACATGACCTGTGACTTTGTCACCAGCTAAGTCATTTCCCAAAAGGAAAGTAATTCCTCCCACAGGCAGTCCGTCCCTTAAGGCTACCTCGACAGTGCCGCTGACTATCTCTGATTCCAATTTAATAACAAATAACGGTTCTTGGATCCAATTCATCTCCACACCCCTTATAAGAACACTGTTGCCACTCTTCATTTCACCAGTAAGGGGCAAAACTCCTCTCAACAAAATGGACTGAGATGCTGCAGTGTCTTGCAGTAGTTTCACTGGCTGCTTGTGCTCATCTCCAAGCAGAGACACAAATCCATCAGATGTGAAAGGCCTGAACTCATCTGGCACTTTCTCAGTTACAATTTTTAAGTCAGGGCCTGACTTTTCATCAATAAGGGGGCTTCCAAGCAAAGTTACAGCTTTGGGCTTATCACCTCTTTTCTGTAACACTGGACAGTCTCGAACAAAATGACCTTTTGCACGGCAATAGTGACACTCAACCTGGATTTTAGTAGTGTGCTTCCCAGTGGGTGTGAACACTGGTTTAGAGGAAGTTGGGAGTTTTGTTTTATTAGAGAAGGCGCTTGGTGACTTTGTTGGGCAAGTGAATTTGTGAGTGAGGGCAAACTCATCAGCAAAGACAGCAGCTTTTTCTAGAGTTAAACTACTTTGCTCATTGAGGTAAGTAGCAACTCTTTCATTCACACAACGCTTAAACTGTTCCAACAAAATGATGTTTTTTAAATCATCCAGGTTTTTGACATCTTGTGATTTACACCAGCGTTCACATAGGGTTTTTAGTTCTCGAGCAAACTCCACATGAGTTTGATTCTCTTCCTTTTTCAATTTTCGGAATTGCTGCCTATATGCTTCAGGCACCAATTCATATGCAAGGAGTATGGCCTCTTTCACAGTCTTGTAGTCAGAGCTTTGAGCAATAGACAATGATGCATAAACACTTTGGGCTTTCCCAACCAACTCACATTGGAGTAGTAATGGTCTGAACTCCTCTGGCCATTTTAAAGTGTTTGCAACCTTCTCAAAGAGTGTAAAATACTCATCCACCTCCCTCCCATTAAATGGTGGTACAAGTCGGCTATTTCGAACTAAATCAAATTCTCTAGCACCAGCGTGCTGTACAGATTTGATGCGGAGCTCCTCAAGCTCCAGCTCTCTCAAACGTATAGCCTGTTCTTTTTGTTTCTCCTCAGATATTAATTTCATTCTCATTTGCTCCAACTTGAGTTTCATTTCCAAGTTCTTTTCTTCAGACTCAGTAGCAGGGTCAGTGCTAAAGGGATCAGTGTCAACCTCTTTTTCTTCAGGATCTTCAATGAGGATCTGCCCCTCAACTAACCCAGTAACTACAGCTTCTTTGATCGTGTCCTTTCGGCTCCCCGCTCCCACATGAATGTCAAAGTGGCGGGCGATTTTGATAAGATCTGCTTTTCTACAAGTGTTTATTGCCTCCCATGTTGGGTTTTCCAAAAATGACTCAAACTGAAACTCCATGACTCAAAGCAATTACTCGTTTTCTTCAATAGAATAAATGATCACTACAGAAAAGGGAAGTTTTTCATATCCCGGATGAGCCCCCAATTGTTACGTTTCAGCAGGCGCGTGACGTAAATGACAGAGGTCACGAGCAAGGAAACTAACAAAAAAAGTATCTGACCCTTCTTACAAGTAAAATATAAACAAAAATGAGGCCTCTGGGTTCTGAAAGGTGGAGTGGAGATACCTCTCCGCAGCCACCCACTGATTCTACTAAAAGAGTAGACAAACGTAAAAGCAAAAGACCTCAAACTAAGGTGGAGTTGCTTGATGGGGGGATAACTAAAAGAACAAAACTCTCCACAGAGATCAATTCTCAAACTCCAATAAACACCCTTTTCCCTCAATGCATATAGGCGCACACACACTCTCAAACTCTCACACAAACCAAAAGAAACCAACTGATGGTGTTAGCTCTTTGGTGTCACACCCCCAACTGAGGGAAAGAGCCTCCTTTTAAAGAGTACCCAGGCTGATGAGCAGCAGCTGGGTGCAATGAGGCCAGGTGAGCCGAGTGAGAGCTTGTTAGAAGTTTCTGGAGCTCACAGAGAACCTCCAATCTGTAACACCTCAATGTCCACTGCTTGCGGTGCTACAAGCCACAGGACAACCTCTCTGTCCATCTGACCAGGGTCTGCATGAAGAAATGCACTCCTGAGGAAAGGGCCGCTGAGCTGCGTATGGCAAAGGACTCAGCCAAGGAGTGGGCCCGCAGGAACAGGACCCGGGACTACATTGACATTTGTGAGCTCCTGCCCCACAAGCCCAGTCGCATTGCTCTGGTGAATGACCTCCTCCGTCGTGGGTATTTCATCAAAAACAAGCCCCATGAGTCAGTACTGGCTGTGGACCCCGTCGCTTCTGCTGACTTCGCCATCTCCACTGCTGACTTCGCCACCTCCACTGCCACCTCTGCCCCACCTTCACCAGACAACAGATCATCCTCCTCACCTTCTCCTGATCCAGACGAGGGGACGAGTGACCCTTCCTGGCAAATGTAAGCACAGTAAATCACACAGCTGTCATGTCTGGATTGAATTTTAGGCTACAGTAGAATGCATCATTTTGTGTGTGTGTGTGTGTGTGTGTGTGTGTGTGTGTGTGTGTGTGTGTGTGTGTGTGTGTGCTTTAAGGGGCTTGTTGTTCGAATGGCCTTCATGCCTACACTATGGGGATGCTAATTTACGGGGAGGCCATTTACTTCTTTTGTTCAGCTTAATGGCCATCATGTACTGCTGTGCACAATTTAACAACCTTGCTTCTTTTCATTTCGTTATTGCTAACATTTCTTTCTCGTTATTCTCCTTTCAAGGTTGAAAATGTGTCCAGGTTTCTGCGGTACGTGCAGCCAGAGGGGGAGGAGATAAAACTGGACTTCCTCACCAAGTCCACAGAGGCACGGCAGTTCCTGGTAGACCTCAGGAACACAAACATGAGGAATGCCACCATCCTCAACTATATCAAGAACGTCCTCCGGTTCCTGGAGTTCCTGAACGTCCGATTGGACCTGGAGGAGCAGCACCCAGGCCTCAGACAGAAAATCCACGTCTTCAGGGATTTCATGAGTGCACTGAGGAAGCCGGTGTCCAAGGGCCACTCACGGGATGTGAGTACAACCAGGTAAATGTTTTCTCTCAGTTCCATCCATTTTGCACTGTCCTTTGGTATCTGGTGTTACTGACCTCTGCATGCAGCCTTGAGAGTAGTGTATTTAACAGCCTTTCTCCACTCTCCCCTTTTTTCAGGTACCATCAATTCATGAAAGGCACCCGCAGCCCCAAGGAGTGCCTGGAGATAGCAAAGGGTGACTTCTTGGGAACTGTCCGAAAGCTTCTGGATAACCTTCCAGTGTCTGAGCCTGAGAGGACCAAATATCGCTATTATTGCGAAACTCTCTTGGTCCTGCGTCACTGTCAGCATCCTGGGGCTGTGCGAGGCTTGACTGTAAGTGCTTAATTTTTTTTTTAATATCTTAAAGAAGATTAACCTCTGCTGTCTTGGTTGTTTTGAAATGTATACATTAATGATGTCTCATGGTTTGCTTCTTTTCAGGCTCAAGAGTGGGTGAACAGAATCGCATGCGATGGAAGGACCGTGATTGGTATCAGCCAGCACAAAACAGCCGCTACGCAGATTGCCACGTTTGCTCTGACACAGGAGGAGGACGCTGTAAGTTATTTACCTGCCAAATTCCATTACCATTTAAGTCTTGATAACATGTATACCGTTTACAGCCAAGTAACACAAGTTCCTGTTCCCACAGTGGCTCCAGATGTATTATGAGAAGATCCGGCCAGGCCACATCGGCCACAGTGACTGCGACAACTTTTTCGTCAGTTCCAGTGGTCTGAAGATTAAGAGTGTCACCAACGATGTTACCCGGTTCCAAGAGAGGTATGTACAGATAACTCCATGATGCTCTAAACAGCAGGAATAATGGCTGACCATTTTGATTTTGTTGTTGTTTTGTGTAAACGACATGGGCATTACTTTCTCCTTAAAGGACATGGTCAACACATTTCCATGTCTCATTTTATTATTGCAGTTACAAGGTGACACCATGCACCAGCCAGGAGATCCGGCGGATCATGGAGACACGGGCGGGCTCACAATTTACAGAGGCACAGCAGCAGCACGTGGCTCATTACCTGGCCCACTACAATGCTGGGGCAAACACGCGCTACAGAATGAGGGATTTCAACACTGTAGTGGCCACAGCAAACCTGCTGGACATCCTGGCTGAGTAAGTTTCTTCATCTAATCTTACACACCATAATAACACTGTACAGCTGCTGTCATACCAACTTGCACTCATTTGAAAAATTTCAATCCTATTTTTCATATTTTCTACTTTTACAGGGACTCCTCTAAATCCTCTGGCCAGGCGTCACCGACTACCCCTTCTTCTGGCAGAGAGGACCAGTCACCAGCAGATTTCTCCTCGTTTGCATCAAAGTTCCCTGTCACACTGCAAGGCCAGCCTCCGAACAAGAAGGCGAGGGTAGATGCCGGGTTTCCATGTGCCCGGGCATTCTACGACAAGTGGCGGGCTTGTCAATTCAGACAGAGAGGAGTTTCTGTTGTGTAAGTTCTCCGATTCACAAATGCCAGATCATCCGCTCACAAATCAAGCAGTCAAAATTGATTATGTAATTTATTTAGTGTGTCCACATGACTGAAGTTATGCTGTTTTTTTTTTTTTTCTTTCAGCAAATTTCACACACCGCAAACCATCAGCCGGTAAGGTAGCCAGGCTGATAGAGAAGGAGGGGTGGAAGGCAAACCACCCGAAGCCGGAGGACATTGTACAGCTGTGGAGACCAACAAAGCGGTCAGAAAGAGTGTTTCCACCCAGCGCTGGAAAGGCCTTGCATTGAAGGACTTTGGCCATGCAAAAGGCCTTGGTAAGGAGACATTCTCTCATTGTGTGCGTGCGTGTGTTTTTAGTTACATGTAGATGTGTAGTTTGATCCAACTCATCTTTCTATTTTCATCTCACTTTTCTTGTTCTCTTGATTCCAGGAGTGGTTGCAACATGTCCTTTTGCCAAAGGCGACATCATCTGCGACTATCACGGACGACTGATCTCTGCTGCGGAGGGAAGGAAACTGATGCAGAGGTTGACGGATGAAGCAGGATACTTGTTCTTCTTCAGAGATCTCTGCATTGATGCCCAAATGTCCCACTGCGACTGCCATCCAGGCATTGATACACTTGGCAGGAGGATTAACCACTCCAGGAAGAGGCCTAACCTGAAACCGCTGCACTGTGTGCTGAGGGTGGATGGAGAGGACAGGGATGTCATCCTCTTCAAAGCCCTCGGGGACATTACAGTGGATGCAGAGTTCAAATTTGACCATGGTGTGAACCGGAAGTCATTCAGGGGTGAAGGCCTGGACTTGGAGTGGCTGGATGAGTGAGCTGCGGTGGCATTGGGGAAACCCCACCCCAGGAGTGGAGTCTGCATGAAAAAATGCCTGTGAGTCAGTACTGGCTGTGGACCCCGTCGCTTCTGCTGACGCTGCCGCTGCCACCGCCGATGCTGCCACCTCCACTGCTGACTTCGCCACCTCCACTGCCACCTCTGTCCCACCTTCACCAGACAACAGATCATCCTCCTCACCTTCTCCTGATCCAGACGAGGGGACGAGTGACCCTTCCTGGCAAATGTAAGCACAGTAAATCACACAGCTGTCATGTCTGGATTGAATTTTAGGCTACAGCGGAGTGCATCATTTTGTGTGTGCTTTAAGGGGCTTGTTGTTCGAATGGCCTTCATGCCTGCACTGTGGAGATGCTAATTGAGGCCATTTACATCTTTGTTCAGCTTAATGGCCATCATGTACTGCTGTGTACTTCAGCAGACACACAGAGAAGAGCTGTAAGCCTTTAATGACTGACGATTTTTGGTTTGTTTGTTCTTTTATTTACAGTCCTCTCTGATCTGTGACCAGCCAGGTGAGGGTTAATATGAAAGAGGCTGGTCTGTATGAGAGGTTCCCTGAGCACACGAAAACTCTCGCAGACTTCAAGAAATACCTCAATGAAAGCTTGATGGTGCCCGCAGATACACACAAAGATGTAGAACACCACCATCCTGAACTACATCAAGAACATCATCCGGTTCCTGGAGTACCTGAACATCCGATTGGATCTGGAGCAGCAGGACCCAGGCCTCAGACAGAAAATCAGAGTCTTCAAGGATTTCCTGTGTACGCTCAGAAAGCCAGTGTCCAAAGGCCACTCACGGGATGTGAGTACAACCAGGTAAATGTTTTCTCTCAGTTCCATCCGTTTTGCACTGTCCTTTGGTATCTGGTGTTACTGACCTCTGCATGCAGTTCCATCCGTTTTGCACTGTCCTTTGGTATCTGGTGTTACTGACCTCTGCATGCAGCCTTGAGAGTAGTGTATTTAACAGCCTTTCTCCACTTTTTTCAGGTACCATCAATTCATGAAAGGCACCCGCAGCCCCAAGGAGTGCCTGGAGATATTGGAGGTAGCAAAGGGTGATTTCTTGCGAACCTCCTGAAAGCTTCTGGATAACCTTCCAGTGTCTGAGCCTGAGAGGACCAAATATCGCTATTATAGCAAAAGTCTCTTGGTCCTGCGTCACTGTCAGTGTCCTGGGGCTGTGCAAGTCTTGACTGTAAGTGCTTTTTTTTTTTGTTCTTAAAATGGAGATTTCCTCTGCTGTCTTGGTTGTTTTAAATGTAAACATTAATGATGTCTCATGGTTTGCTTCTTTCCAGGCTCAAGAGTGGGTGAACAGAATCCTTGCCATGGCAGGACCGTGATTGGTAGTGTTACCAGTGATGTTACCCGGTTCCAAGAGAGTATGTCCAAATAAATCTATGATGCTTTAAACTGCAAGAATACTGATTATGTGTTGTTGTTGTTGTTGTTGTTGTAGTTGTAGTTGTAGTTGTTGTTGTTGTTGTTGTTTATATATGACATGAACATTGCTTTCCTCTCAACAGCCACAGTCAACACATTTTCACATCTCGTTTTATTATTGCAGTTACAAGTTGACAAGTCTGGGTTGGCAGGATATCAACCCAATTGAGCTGCAGTGACCATCAGGACATGTTTTGCTTTTTTTTTTTTTTTTCAGACAAGTAAGGAAACATTTTCATTGTTAGGGGGGGTTGAAGTCAATAAGAACATTGGTGTTTTTTGAGTTGTATTTAGTTGTTGTTTTTATCCAACTCATCTTTCCATTTGTTTGTTGCCCAGACCTGGGAAACAGATTGGAGGAAGCCCCTCTGTCATTAACGTCTGGAAATCCTGTAACAGCTATCGTAACACTGCACCCTGGGTCCAGCCTTGAGGGCAAGTCACTTTTACCTTGTACTTGTAAATATTTGCAAATATTTGTGCTTTTATTTTAATACAACAAGATTTGTCAGTTCCAGTGCGTGTCACCACAACGTTGTTGCCCGGTTCCAAGAGAGGTATGTACAGATAATTCCATGATGCTTTAAACAGCAGGAGCACTGGTTGAACCTTTGTTTTTGTGGTTGTTTTTTTTGTTTTTTTTTTTATATGACATGAACATTATTTCCTCCTTAACAGACACAGTCAACACATTTTCATTTCTCATTTTCATTTCTGTAGTGGCCTCAGCAAACCTGTGGTCAGACTCCTTGGTCAAGTAGGTTTCTTAATCTCATCTCACACACCATAATAACGTCTTACAGCTGTTTACCAACTTGCAGTCATTTGCAAAAAATGTATCCCTATGTTCCATATTTGCTGATTTTACAGCAGCTCCTCTGAATCCTCTGGGCAGACTGCTGCCCATTCTTCTAGTAGAGAGGACCAGCCACCAGCAGATTTCTCCTCGTTTACATTGACATTCCCTGTCACACTGGTGTGAACTGAAATCATTTCGGGGCTGAAGGCCTGGACCTGGTTGTTTGTTTGTTTCCCAGACCCGGGCAACAGATTGGAGGAAACCCCCTTGTACTTGTAAATGTTTGTGCTTTCAAATTCAGTTTTTTTTTTTTTTTTTTTTTAATTACTGTCAAAGTGAAATTATATAATAAAGGGAATTTGCTTGAACTTTGAACTGTCTGTGTGTGTTCTTGTGTGAAACACAAGTAATTCTGTCATTGAGAACTTGAAGCGGTCTGTGTTTGTGAAGGTAGCAGCAGAGAAGGGCCATCACATTAGCAAGCAAAACAAAAGATGTGGCCAGCCTAATCAGCAAGTCCATTGTATAAGTGTCAATGCTGTCACTGCTGTCAAACTCTCCATTGTCCAAAGCCTCCATGACCTCACATGGCTTTTGTCGCTTGAAATCTTTTAGCACAAGTCAGAGGTGAGGACAAAATTATGTTTTATGACAAGTTCATTTTTATTTAAAAATAAAAAAGGAAAGCCAACGGAAGGCAGCGACATGATTTCAATACACAAAGGGGGTGTTCGTGAAAAAGGGACACAGAAGATGAGCCCAAATTTGGAGGGTGACCCTAGAGGGGTACCAAAAGTCCACCACAGTCACCTCCAAAGTCCTTGCTCCTATTAAAGTGGGTCGAACAAAAAAATCAAAAGTTGATCAAAGTGAAGATTAAAAGTTTAAAGAACATATCTAAAAAAGTTAGAATACTGTAGCACAGCTGGAAGCCTTTTTTTGCAGCTGGTGAGTGGATGTGGTGAAAATCCATCACACACTGAGGGGGGACAGGGCTCTTGAACAAAGCTCAACAGGGTCTTCTTTCCCTGCTGATTCTGCCAAGCCCGTTCCCTTGGCTGTGGTTTCGCTAGATAGTAGGTAGGGACAGTGGGAATCTCGTTCATCCATTCATGCGCGTCACTAATTAGATGACGAGGCATTTGGCTACTTAAAATGTGCCTTTGTTCTTTGAAATTGTGAGAGTGGCATCAGGATCACCCTCTTACTGGTGTGCACCTACTATGGGCATGCTAATTAGGTGGATGAGTTTTGTTCAATGGAGGACATTCAGTCATTGTTGAGACTAAATGGCCATGATAATTTGACTGTTCACATGGCCTTTGTTGCCCATCCAAAGTACTCAACATGGACAATCCTTTGGCTTAGTAAGGTCAGAAGCCAGGACAATGTAACAGCCAACTCAGATCTTACTATCCCAGATTCTGGGGGGGGGGGGAGGAAAGAAAGAAAACAGTGTGTGGTTCATTACATTTCTTTTGTTTAGTGTCTCTGCAAGGATTCATTTAAAATTGTGTAAAAGAAATAGTCTATTGCCAAAGTTCACATTCACAGTGGAAGAGTCTGCTTCAAGGTTGAGACTTGGGTAACTCGAGCACAAATGGTGATTTCCCCTGATCTCAACATGAGGCCCTCAGAAGAAGTCAGCTTTTGCACACAGCAACTATATCTGTCAGGGAAGGGGGAATGTTGGACCAGTTGGACACAATTGCGGACCACAAAGCGTGAGGGGTTCTGAAAGTTACCCAGAAGGGTAACCACTAAGATCGCAAAGGATCACAAGGGTAGGGAGAAAAAGAGAAACAAAACCACCACTGCCAAACAGCTGAACAGAAACTAAACAGGAGACCCTCCTGATAAAGAAAAGACTTAAGAAGGCCAGTTAAGCCAAACACAAAGAGCTGGATGTAGACCTAGATCCAGAGAAATGCCGAGGTAGATATCAATGCCAGATGCAGAACAGTTCACCAAAACACACTAGAAACCTTGAGAACAACGAACAGCCTCTCACTACCTCTGAAGGTGAGCTAATGAGTCAGCACCAGGAGCTGGAGCCAAGGCACCTATATAAGCTCCACACAGCTGCTCCAAATCAGGAGCAATCAGGCACACACACACACACACACACCTGAATCTACTCTTACCCCTTTTCGACCAAGCTGGTTCCAGGGCTGGTTCGGAGCTAGAGCCAGACATAGCACCAGTTCTTTGGTTTTCCACAGACTAAGCACCGGCTGCTGGCTCTCAAAACTGGTTCTTAGCAAGCACCAACTCTTCGCTGGGCCAGAAGAAAGAACCACGTTACGTCGGGGGCTACGGGCTTACGTCAGGGTGTGGGGGCGGGATTATTGACCAACCAAAGCGGAGTCAAAACACGGAAGCGAGCCATTTTTAAAAACACCAGAGAAACAGAAGGAGAAGATACGTGAAACAATGGATTTTAAACCTAAACAGCAGTGGTCAGTGGAGGAGACAACCTTTCTCCTGGCGGTGTGGTCTTCTGCGGAGGTCCACAGGAAACTGGAGGGAGCTTCCAGGACCAAACCGGTATTTGAGCATATTCAGCGAGAAATGGCGGCAGGGGGCTACGAGAGCAGCATCGAGCAAATCGTAAACAAGCTGAAGAAGCTGAAAAAAGACTACAGGGACCAAAAGACCGAGCTGGGTCGTAGTGGCAACGGTCGGCCACGCTTTGACGGCCCGCACTACCAAGTGCTCGATTCGGTTCTTGGCGACCGACCGGCGTGCAACGCCACCGGAGCGCTGAATTCGGCCACAGCCATGCTGGAGTCGATGCAGGAGGACACAACCCTGGAGCAAACCTCCACAGAGCCTGGTAAGTTTATTGTTTTAGATGATTCGCCAGCTGTAGTTTAACTTGGCTAAAAACTACTTTTATCAAAGCAGCTACTTAGGTAATGTTAGCTGATCAAAAGCTAACTTACTCGCTTGCCATTGTTTAACGTAACCTATCAACGTTACCCTACATTTGGCCTCACAAACGGCTAATCGTGTATCAAGTGTTGTCGGTTAGTTTCTTTGCTAAAAACACTGCTCTTTTACTCGTAACTTATAGACCTCGCAGAACTGGATTTTGGTGAGGAGCTGCTGCAATTAACTCCCTGTGGAAGTAGCTCCCCGGCGCCATCTTCCTCCTCAAGCCGCTCATCAGCCTCTGGACAGTCCAGACCAGGTAAGCATTGTTTTACTGAGTATATAGTAACTCCAATATGGATATTAACCCTCCCTGGATCAAATTGATCCTCTTTCCTTCTCTCTTTCTTTCTTTTCTTTTCTCTCTCCCCTCCTTCCTTTTATTCTCTCTCTTCCTTGCCTTCTTTCTTTTCCTCCATCTCTCCTTCTTCTTTTCATTATCTTTCTTGCTTCCTTCTTTTTGTTACTACCCCTCTCTCTCCTTCTTTTCATTATCTTTCTCCCTTTCTCTCTTTCTCTCTCTGGTCTACCTTCTTTTCATTCTTTCTTCCTTTCCTTCTTTCTCTCTTTTCACCCCTTTCTTGTTCTCTCAAATGTACTTGATAGTAATGTGTTGTGCAGAGTAGTGGTAGTGGTCTAATAGTTACTGATCTTTTTTACACAGGGAAACGCAAAAGAGATCCGGCGGACATGTTGGATTACCTGGAGAGGGCAGATGACAAGTTTCTGGAGCACAGCAGGGAGATGAACACTGCGCTGCTGCAGAAACTTGATGATCACGCCACTGCCTATGTTGCCCTGATGGGAAAAATGGTTACCCTGATGGAGGCTCAGCAAAAGAAATGATCATCTCATTTCTCATTGCCTTCCTTGCATGTATGTGTATATGTACATTTTGTGAATAAAGTTATTTTCAAAGTTGACGCGTTTGCGTCAGTATTGTGTCATTTTATGGGTGCCAGTTGAACTTGTAAGATATGACTTAATTTCTAAAATAGTTCAACTACAGGTATGTAGGCCAGTATGCATATCATTTTTTTAGGGGTAGACACCACTGGTGAATGGGCAAATGTTGGGAGAAAATGGTATCACCATGAAATTCTCAGCTGATGACTTACAGTAGTGTGCAGAAAAAGTGTACTACAAGTCTTTCAATTTGTTTAGCTGCATATCATTAACACAAATGAAAAAAATTAGAGGGATTTTAGAATATCTGCATTTCATTACCTAGAAAATCATATTATACTGTCCATAGCCTTCACAAAGTAGATTTTCACCCTATTTTCATTATGAGACAAGGGTAGGAATGATTTCTCTGGAACATAATAAAAGTAGCTTAGGAAAAACTGCAGTAGAAGATTTCAGTCGTGGTCGAACTTAATGCTGCAAGTCAACGAAAGGTCATGAAAATAACATCTTAATGTTTTCAGTTGTTTTCAGTTTCAGTTCGGTTTTTACAGTTGGTAACATCAGTTAGTCACTTCACCACATGATATCAAAGAAGACAACATGCCAGTCAACATTACTTTTTTTTTACATTTTATTAAAGATCCCTGAACATGACAAAAGGTATGTATGATATATCACTCTCTCTCTGTTGAAGTACTGCATTAATGCTGCTCTGATGTCAGCTCCTTCAGGATTGCCATGGTCTGGTAATGCCTGAAGTGGAGGCTGAATAATCATGCTCCCGTCTTTGTGCTCCTCGCTGAAATTGTCCCTGTGTTCCTCACAAATATTGTGCAGCACACAGCAAGTCAGTGCCATTTTCTTGGCCAGCTCAAGCTTGCAGTCGTTCCTTTTCAGGAGGCATCTCCAGCGTCCTTTAAGTCTGCCGAAACACATCTCCACAACCGATCGTGCACTGCTCAGCCTGTAGTTGTAGGTGCGTTGCTCAGGGGTCAGTCTGCCAGTGTCTGAAAAGGGCTTCATCAGCCAGTTCTGCATAGGGTAGGCTGGGTCACCAATCAGATATTGTCCAACATCACAGCCAGAGATTGACACTTTGTTTTGGCTCAGTAATGCCCCATTATTTACAATTTCCCACAAATGTGATTGCCGTAGTACCCTTGCGTCGTGCACACTCCCCGGAAAGCCAACACATACATCCCAGAAGAGACCTTTACCGTCCACTACTGCTTGTAAAATAATTGAGTGCCATCCTTTACGGTTATAGTAGTCACGTGGATGCTCCTCGGGTGCAATAATTGGGAGGTGGCTTCCATCAATGGCACCGACACACTGTGGTACTCTCCAACGATTATGGAAGAACGTGGCTAGTTCGACCAACTTGTCAGCATCAGGGCATGTGATATGGGCAGGAAGTAGGACCTTGATAACTGCATTGCAGAAGTCCTGAAGACAATTAAAAACAGTGCTCAGGCCTACTCCAAAAAGATGGCTGATGGTCCTGTACTCACTGCCAGTAGCCAGTTTCCAGATGGCTATTGCAACACGCTTCTCGATCGGGATACACAAACGGTAGTTTGTGTTCCTTCTCCCCATGACATGCCTGACTTGAGTGCAGATGTACTGAAACGACTCCCTGGACACACGGAAATTCTGCACAAACTGATGAGAGCTGAAATCAGGAACAACTGTGTCCCACCACTGCTTGGATCATGGATGTGCCCAGGCAACAGGAGACCTCCTCTGTGCCCTCAGCCACAAAGCTACCTGTTGAAATAGAAGTATAAAGACTCAGTATTGTCTTGATCTTTAAATGCAGTACAACTGAGCAACAGATACAAAATAAAAAACACACACATATACTCTGTATGCACTGCTCACAATTGCTCTAAATTTACAGCCAGATTTCAACAGTATTAAGCTGTTATTTTAAGACACACACACACACACACACACACACACACACACACACACACACACACTGATAGCACTTATGTTGTGATAACAATGCTTTCTTAGATCAAACTATGGGATTAGACAAATGTGTCCACGGGGAGATTTTAATCCCTGGAGAAAGTAATTCATGTATACGTTAGCAGGTTTCTTATCAGCTTTTTACAAATAAGCATGTGTTACATTACGACATGCAGACAATGACAACACAACATTACACAGAGCAAAGTCTCCTCATATCTACAATTACTGCATCCGAAGTAGAAAAGGAAACTAAAAAGAAGTATCCCATAATCATGAAATAAGTCGTTTTCCACCCCAGAACATTTGACTGTTTGTTGAATTTAGTGAGGACAAGCTCTTTGTTTACGTTGAGAACAACAAAGGCTAACGAAGGCTAACGAGCGTCATACGATCAGTTATTAAGAGTAACACGTGTTAGACACTTACCCGTCTTCTCGAGCGGGATCGCTGTTCGTTGCATAATCGTCGAGCAGCATTAAATTGCTGGATCACCAAATTTTGCTCTCCAATGAAGGCTCGAAAAGCCAACAGCAACACTTGAACAGCGACGTAGTCCTCCATCTTGGTTGTGGCTGGCAATTGAATCTGGCGCTAGTTGTTATGGGAAACTGGCGTGACGTATACAGACGTATAGATTGACGTGATGACGTAGCTCTCTGGTCGGCACCCGTTTGTGGAAAAGCAAACGGTTCTTAACCGGTTCGCACTTGAACCACTTGTGAACCGGCTCTAGCACCAGCCTTAGCACCAGCCCTGGAACCAGCTTGGTCGAAAAGAGGTATCTGAGGTGATAGTCTACCAGACTCAGAGAAACCAAACTGAATTCCCCCTTACAATATCATAAAGTACCACAAAACCTACACCAAAAAGCTCACTGTGAAATTCTTCTCCACTACAAATGTTTTTCTTTTTTTTTCTCTTGTTTTCAAAAAAAAAAAAAAAAAAAAAAAATTTGAAAATAACCCAGGAGGGTCAGAGGTCAGGACAATCCAGCAGCCAAAGCCAATGTTACTATTCCAGATTTTGTATATAAATACAATATTATGTAATTAATTGTAGTAAAACTCTAAATTTTGAAGGTTTAAAGTTATCTCTGTACAAAATTCACAGCCATCATGCAAATGACTTCGTGGGACCACTCCAGCTCACCTGACCCAGCCCACCTATGCTCGCATGAAAACAGGTGGGGCTGGCAGAGGAGTTGGTACAAATAGAGGAGGTGAATTCAATGCACTTCACCGTGATCTTTTCACAACATCCTAGTTTTTCTTGACTTCTGTCTTGATCGACGTGGATCCAACCTCATCCCTTCAATGGCTGCCAACGCTGAAAAGAAGTAAGATTTTGATTTTTATTCATTTACTCCTCTAACTTGTCCTATTGGTTCAGTTGTATTTTCCTGCAGTTTAAGCTCAAGAGTACATTAGTTCACTTTTATTAACGGCTCTTTCTCCCATTATCTTGCAGGATTGCTGATCGCCACAATGTCCACTGCTTGCGGTGCTACAAGCCACAGGACAACCTCTCTGTCCATCTGACCAGGGTCTGCATGAAGAAATGCACTCCTGAGGAAAGGGCAGCTGAGCTGCGTATGGCAAAGGACTCAGCCAAGGAGTGGGCCCGCAGGAACAGGACCCGGGACTACATTGACATTTGTGAGCTCCTGCCCCACAAGCCCAGTCGCATTGCTCTGGTGAATGACCTCCTCCGTCGTGGGTATTTCATCAAAAACAAGCCCCATGAGTCAGTACTGGCTGTGGACCCCGTCGCTTCTGCTGACTTCGCCATCTCCACTGCTGACTTCGCCACCTCCACTGCCACCTCTGTCCCACCTTCACCAGACAACAGATCATCCTCCTCACCTTCTCCTGATCCAGACGAGGGGACGAGTGACCCTTCCTGGCAAATGTAAGCACAGTAAATCACACAGCTGTCATGTCTGGATTGAATTTTAGGCTGCAGTAGAATGCATCATTGTGTGTGTGTGTGTGTGTGTGTGTGTGTGTGTGTGTGTGTGTGTGTGTGCTTTAAGGGGCTTGTTGTTAGAATGCCCTTCATGCCTTCACTATGGGGATGCTAATTTACGGGGAGGCCATTTACTTCTTTTGTTCAGCTTAATGGCCATCATGTACTGCTGTGTACTTCAGCAGACACACAGAGAAGAGCTGTAAACCTTTAAGGACTGACGATTTTTGGTTTGTTTGTTTGTTCTTTTATTTACAGTCCTCTCCGATCTGTGACCAGCCAAGTAAGGGTTAATATGAAAGAGGCTGGTCTGTATGACAAGTTCCCTGAGCACACAAGACTTCTCATAGACTTTAAGAAATACCTGGCTGAAACCTTGATGGTGCCTGACTGCAAACAGGAGGTGAGATCTTAATGCATCACTTCTCTGCATGCACAATTTAACAACCTCGCTTCTTTTCATTTCGTTATTGCTAACATTTCTTTCTCGTTATTCTCCTTTCAAGGTTGAAAATGTGTCCAGGTTTCTGCGGTACGTGCAGCCAGAGGGGGAGGAGATAAAACTGGACTTCCTCACCAAGTCCACAGAGGCACGGCAGTTCCTTGTCGACCTCAGGAACACAAAGATGAAGACTGCCACCATCCTGAACTATATCAAGAACGTCCTCCGGTTCCTGGAGTTCCTGAACGTCCGATTGGACCTGGAGGAGCAGCACCCAGGCCTCAGACAGAAAATCCACGTCTTCAGGGATTTCATGAGTGCACTGAGGAAGCCGGTGTCCAAGGGCCACTCACGGGAAGTGAGTACAACCAGGTAAATGTTTTCTCTCAGTTCCATCCATTTTGCACTGTCCTTTGGTATCTGGTGTTACTGACCTCTGCATGCAGCCTTGAGAGTAGTGTATTTAACAGCCTTTCTCCACTCTCCCCTTTTTTCAGGTACCATCAATTCATGAAAGGCACCCGCAGCCCCAAGGAGTGCCTGGAGATATTGGAGGTAGCAAAGGGTGACTTCTTGGGAACTGTCCGAAAGCTTCTGGATAACCTTCCAGTGTCTGAGCCTGAGAGGACCAAATATCGCTATTATTGCGAAACTCTCTTGGTCCTGCGTCACTGTCAGCATCCTGGGGCTGTGCGAGGCTTGACTGTAAGTGCTTAATTTTTTTTTTAATATCTTAAAGAAGATAACCTCTGCTGTCTTGGTTGTTTTGAAATGTAAACATTAATGATGTCTCATGGTTTGCTTCTTTTCAGGCTCAAGAGTGGGTGAACAGAATCGCATGCGATGGAAGGACCGTGATCGGTGTCAGCCAGCACAAAACAGCCGCTACGCAGATTGCTACGTTTGCTCTGACACAGGAGGAGGACGCTGTAAGTTATTTACCTGCCAAATTCCATTACCATTTAAGTCTTGATAACATGTATACCGTTTACAGCCAAGTAACACAAGTTCCTGTTCCCACAGTGGCTCCAGATGTATTATGAGAAGATCCGGCCAGGCCACATCGGCCACAGTGACTGCGACAACTTTTTCGTCAGTTCCAGTGGTCTGAAGATTAATAGTGTCACCAACGATGTTGCCCGGTTCCAAGAGAGGTATGTACAGATAACTCCATGATGCTCTAAACAGCAGGAATAATGGCTGACCATTTTGATTTTGTTGTTGTTTTGTGTATACGACATGGGCATTACTTTCTCCTTAAAGGACATGGTCAACACATATTCATGTCTCATTTTATTATTGCAGTTACAAGGTGACACCATGCACCAGCCAGGAGATCCGACGGATCATGGAGACACGGGCGGGCTCACAATTTACAGAGGCACAGCAGCAGCACGTGGCTCATTACCTGGCCCACTACAATGCTGTGGCAAACACGCGCTACAGAATGAGGGATTTCAACACTGTAGTGGCCACAGCAAACCTGCTGGACATCCTGGCTGAGTAAGTTTCTTCATCTAATCTTACACACCATAATAACACTGTACAGCTGCTGTCATACCAACTTGCACTCATTTGAAAAATTTCAATCCTATTTTCCATATTTTCTACTTTTACAGGGACTCCTCTGAATCCTCTGGCCAGGCGTCACCGACTGCCCCTTCTTCTGGCAGAGAGGACCAGTCACCAGCAGATTTCTCCTCGTTTGCATCAAAGTTCCCTGTCACACTGCAAGGCCAGCCTCCGAACAAGAAGGCGAGGGTAGATGCCGGGTTTCCATGTGCCCGGGCATTCTACGACAAGTGGCAGGCTTGTCAATTCAGACAGAGAGGAGTTTCTGTTGTGTAAGTTCTCTGATTCACAAATGCCAGATCATCCGCTCACAAATCAAGCAGTCAAAATTGATTATGTAATTTATTTAGTGTGTCCACATGACTGAAGTTATGCTGTTTTTTTTTTTTTCTTTCAGCAAATTTCACACACCGCAAACCATCAGCCGGTAAGGTGGCCAGGCTGATAGAGAAGGAGGGGTGGAAGGCAAACCACCCGAAGCCGGAGGACATTGTACAGCTGTGGAGACCAACAAAGCCGTCAGAAAGAGTGTTTCCACCCAGCGCTGGAAAGGCCTTGCATTGAAGGACTTTGGCCATGCAAAAGGCCTTGGTAAGGAGACATTCTCTCATTGTGTGCGTGCGTGTGTTTTTAGTTACATGTAGATGTGTAGTTTGATCCAACTCATCTTTCTATTTTCATCTCACTTTTCTTGTTCTCTTGATTCCAGGAGTGGTTGCAACATGTCCTTTTGCCAAAGGCGACATCATCTGCGACTATCACGGACGACTGATCTCTGCTGCGGAGGGAAGGAAACTGATGCAGAGGTTGACGGATGAAGCAGGATACTTGTTCTTCTTCAGAGATCTCTGCATTGATGCCCAAATGTCCCACTGTGACTGCCATCCAGGCATTGATACACTTGGCAGGAGGATTAACCACTCCAGGAAGAGGCCTAACCTGAAACCGCTGCACTGTGTGCTGAGGGTGGATGGAGAGGACAGGGATGTCATCCTCTTCAAAGCCCTCGGGGACATTACAGTGGATGCAGAGTTAAAATTTGACCATGGTGTGAACCGGAAGTCATTCAGGGGTGAAGGCCTGGACTTGGAGTGGCTGGATGAGTGAGCTGCGGTGGCATTGGGGAAACCCCACCCCAGGAGTGGAGTCTGCATGAAAAAATGCCTGTGAGTCAGTACTGGCTGTGGACCCCGTCGCTTCTGCTGACGCTGCCACCGCCGATGCTGCCACCTCCACTGCTGACTTCGCCACCTCCACTGCCACCTCTGTCCCACCTTCACCAGACAACAGATCATCCTCCTCACCTTCTCCTGATCCAGACGAGGGGACGAGTGACCCTTCCTGGCAAATGTAAGCACAGTAAATCACACAGCTGTCATGTCTGGATTGAATTTTAGGCTACAGTAGAATGCATCATTGTGTGTGTGTGTGTGTGTGTGTGTGTGTGTGTGTGTGTGTGTGTGTGTGTGTGTGTGTGTGTGTGTGTGCTTTAAGGGGCTTGTTGTTAGAATGCCCTTCATGCCTACACTATGGGGATGCTAATTTACGGGGAGGCCATTTACTTCTTTTGTTCAGCTTAATGGCCATCATGTACTGCTGTGTACTTCAGCAGACACACAGAGAAGAGCTGTAAGCCTTTAATGACTGACGATTTTTGGTTTGTTTGTTTGTTTGTTC
The DNA here is from genome assembly GCA_030710495.1 of Labroides dimidiatus. NCBI lineage: Eukaryota > Metazoa > Chordata > Actinopteri > Labriformes > Labridae > Labroides > Labroides dimidiatus. Next base: position 62,353 of record CM061143.1, read on the forward strand.
TTTTATTTACAGTCCTCTCTGATCTGTGACCAGCCAAGTGAGGGTTAATATGAAAGAGGCTGGTCTGTATGACAAGTTCCCTGAGCACACAAGACTTCTCACAGACTTTAAGAAATACCTCGCTGAAAGCTTGATGGTGCCTGACTGCAAACTTCTATGATGCTTTAAACTGCAAGAATACTGAGTTGTTGTTGTTGTTGTTGTTGTTGTTGTTGTTGGTGTTGGTGTTGGTGTTGTTTGTATATGACATGAACATTGCTTTCTCCTAAACAGCCACAGTCAACACATTTTCACATCTCGTTTTATTATTGCAGTTACAAGTTGACAAGTCTGGGTTGGCAGGATATCAACCAATTGAGCTGCAGTGACCATCAGGACATGTTTTGCTTTTTTTTTTTTTTCAGACAAGTAAAGAAACATTTTCATTGTTAGGGGGGGTTGAAGTCAATAAGAACATTGGTGTTTTTTGAGTTGTATTTAGTTGTTGTTTTTATCCAACTCATCTTTCCATTTGTTTGTTGCCCAGACCTGGGAAACAGATTGGAGGAAGCCCCTCTGTCATTAACGTCTGGAAATCCTGTAACAGCTATCGTAACACTGCACCCTGGGTCCAGCCTTGAGGGCAAGTCACTTTTACCTTGTACTTGTAAATATTTGCAAATATTTGTGCTTTTATTTTAATACAACAAGATTTGTCAGTTCCAGTGCGTGTCACCAACAACGTTGTTGCCCGGTTCCAAGAGAGGTATGTACAGATAATTCCATGATGCTTTAAACAGCAGGAGCACTGGTTGAACCTTTGTTTTTGTGGTTGTTTTTTTTTTTTTTTTTTTATATGACATGAACATTATTTCCTCCTTAACAGACACAGTCAACACATTTTCATTTCTCATTTTATTATTGCAGATCCAGCAGATTAACGCACTTCTGAATGAGAGACTGCAACACTGTAGTGGCCTCAGCAAACCTGTGGTCAGACTCCTTGGTCAAGTAGGTTTCTTAATCTCATCTCACACACCATAATAACATCTTACAGCTGTTTACCAACTTGCAGTCATTTGCAAAAAATGTATCCCTATGTTCCATATTTGCTGATTTTACAGCAGCTCCTCTGAATCCTCTGGGCAGACTGCTGCCCATTCTTCTAGTAGAGAGGACCAGCCACCAGCAGATTTCTCCTCGTTTACATTGACATTCCCTGTCACACTGGTGTGAACTGAAATCATTTCGGGGCTGAAGGCCTGGACTTGGTTGTTTATTAGTTTCCCAGACCCGGGCAACAGATTGGAGGAAACCCCCTTGTACTTGTAAATGTTTGTGCTTTCAAATTCAGTTTTTTTTTTATTACTGTCAAAGTGAAATTATATAATAAAGGGAATTTGCTTGAACTTTGCACTGTCTGTGTGTGTTCTTGTGTGAAACACAAGTAATTCTGTCATTGAGAACTTGAAGCGGTCTGTGTTTGTGAAGGTAGCAGCAGAGAAGGGCCATCACATTAGCAAGCAAAACAAAAGATGTGGCCAGCCTAATCAGCAAGTCCATAGTATCAGTATATACGATGTCAAACTGTCAGTTGTCCAAAGCCTCCACGGCCTCACATGGCTTTTGTCGCTTGAAATCTTTTAGCACAAGTCAGAGGTGAGGACAAAATTATGTTTTAGGACAAGTTCATTTTTATTTAAAAATAAAAAAGGAAAGCCAACGGAAGGCAGCGACATGATTTCAATACACAAAGGTTGAGACTTGGGTAACTCGAGCACAAATGGTGATTTCCCCTGATCTTAACATGAGGCCCTCAGAAGAAGTCAGCTTTTGCACACAGCAACTATATCTGTCAGGGAAGGGGGAATGTTGGACACAATTGCGGACCACAAAGCGTGAGGGGTTCTGAAAGTTACCCAGAAGGATAACCACTAAGATCGCAAAGGATCACAAGGGTAGGGAGAAAAAGAGAAACAAAACCACCACTGCCAAACAGCTGAACAGAAACTAAACAGGAGACCCTCCTGATAAAGAAAAGACTTAAGAAAGCCAGTTAAGCCGAACACAAAGAGCTGGATATAGAACTAAATCCAGAGAAATGCCGAAGTAGATACCAAGCCAGATGCTTGGCAGAACAGTTCAGCAAAACACACTAGAAACCTTGAGAACAACGAACAGCCTCTCACTACCTCTGAAGGTGAGCTAATGAGTCAGCACCAGGAGCTGGAGCTAAGGCACCTATATAAGCTCCACACAGCTGCTCCAAATCAGGAGCAATCAGGCACACACACACACACACACACACACACACACACACACACACACACACACACACACACACACACACCTGAATCTACTCTGAGGTGATAGTCTACTAGACTCAGATAAACCAAACTGAATTCCCCCTTACAGCAAATGTTAATACTGTGCGGATAATGAGGGTGGATGATAGCTCAGAAGGTTACTGGGCTACACTTTAGTTGGAGGGACATTCTGTGAAAATGCAGACTGACACTGGATCAAAAGCTTCATTGGTGTCTCACAAGATTTATGAAAAGTCAATGAAACACCTCCCACTACGTCCCTCTGACACTGTATTTCGGGCATACACAGGACATAAGGTACGCATAAAAGGATGACAGATGTCTTGGTTGAGTGTAATGGTCAAACTGAAAGACTCCCAGTTTATGTCACAACAAAAAATTATCCTGCCATCATGGGACGTGTGTGGCTAAAGAAAATCCGTCTTGATTGGCAGGAGATACGGAAGCTATCACAGGACTCCTCCAAGCTGCAGGCCATACTGGAAAAAAATGAAGAGGTTTTCCGAGATGAGTTAGGCAGCATGCGAGATATAACTGTGAAACTGCATGTCAAACCAGACAGTAAACCTGTGTTCTTGAAAGCCAGACCTGTGCCATATGCTATCAGACCTAAAGTTGGGGCTGATTTGGATGCTCTGGTCAAAAATGGGGTTTTAGAACCTGTGAAGACCAGTGAGTGGGCCACACCCATTGTCCCAGTTCCTAAAAAGGATGGGGGAATACGAACCTGTAGAGACTTTAAAGTAACACTTAACCCTGTACTGATAACAGAACAGTATCCACTGCCGCTGATTGATGACTTGTTTGCTGGACTGAGTGGAGGACAAAAGTTCAGCAAAATAGATCTTAATCAGGCTTACCTGCAGATGCATGTAGAGGAGGAGTCACGTGACCTGCTGACTATAAACACGCATAAGGGGCTCTTTAGATACTGTAGGCTGCCATTTGGTATCACCTCAGCCCCAGCATTGTTTCAGCGAGCGATGGACCAGATTCTCAGCAGTTTGTCAGGTGTGCAGTGCTATCTAGATGACATCTTGTGCACTGGAGCAAATGATGAGGAGCATCTACGCAACTTGGATGCGACCCTTCAAAGACTGAAGGAGTATGGATTGAGGGTCCGAAGAGGAAAATGTGAGTTTTTCCAGTCATCAGTGGAATATTTGGGGCATGTGATTGATGAAAAGGGGTTGCACACTGCGCCATCAAAAACCGCAGCCATTGTGAATGCACCCCCACCCCAAAATGTCAGTCAGCTACGGTCCTTCTTAGGATTGCTGAACTACTATGGACGTTTCATTCCTAACTTAGCATCGTTGCTACAACCGCTACATGAACTATTGCGTCAAGACAAAGCTTGGAAATGGACAACCAGCTGTCAAGAAGCTTTCCAGAAAGCAAAGGAGGCATTGACAACATCAGAGTTGCTGACACACTTCAATCCAAAACTGCCACTCCAGCTCGCCTGTGATGCCTCACCATATGGAGTGGGTGCAGTTATTTCACATGTACTGCCAAACGGTGAGGAAAAGCCGATTGCTTTTGCATCGAGGACATTAAACAAGGCAGAAAGTAATCATGCCCAGCTTGAGAGAGAAGCACTGAGCATTGTTTTTGAGGTTAGGAAATTCCATCAGTATTTGTATGTCCACTAACAACCATCCTGGGTCCACACACAGGGATACCACCCCTTGCCACATCCCGACTGCAGAGGTGGGCTTTACTGTTGTCAGCTCACTCATATGACATCAAGTATCGAAAATCAGACTCACACTGCAACACTGATGGGTTATCCAGATTGCCACTTCCTGTCACAAAACCAGAGTCAAACACAGTGGACATATTCTACTTCAGACAAGTTGAAAAGTCACCTGTCTCAGCTGTGGAAGTAAAGAAAGAGACTCGCAACGACCCAGAGTTGTCTGCAGTCATGGACATTGTGGTAAAAGGGCAAAACACTATTAACCCAGATCTTAACCCATTCCTTAAGAGAAGGTTGGAGCTTTCTGTACAGTCTGGATGTTTACTGTGGGGGAGAAGAGTGATTATTCCACAGTTACAGTGCAAAAAGATGTTGCAGCAGCTTCATTCAGGACACAGTGGAATCGTGCGGATGAAGGAAATTGCGAGGAGCTACTTTTGGTGGCCTAACATGGACAAACAGATTGAAGAGATGGCCAACAGCTGTTCGTCTTGTCATAAGGTTCGAAACAATCCACCACAGGCTTCCTTGCATCCCTGGGAGTATCCACAGGAACCATGGAAACGTATACACATTGACTTTGCAGGGCCATTTGAAGACAAAATGTTTCTCGTTGTTGTTGATGCTTACAGTAAGTGGCCTGAAGTAGCCATCATGAGGTCAACCACCACAGAAAAGACAATAGAGAAACTTGGAGAAATGTTCAGCCGTTTTGGATCTCCTGCACAGTTAGTCTCTGATAACGGACCACAACTGGTTTCTCAGGAAATGACGGCATTCCTACAAGCTAATGGAGTACAACACATCAGATCAGCTCCATACCATCCTGCAACAAATGGACTGGCAGAAAGGTTTGTCCAAACCATGAAACATGCATTGAAAACATCACGGGGTCAAGGAACTCTACATCAGAGACTGCACCAATTCCTGTTAACCTACCGCACCGGCCCTCATGCAACCACAAAGACATCTCCTGCTAGCCTGATGCTAAAACGAGAACTGCGCACAACCTTTGATCTCTTGAAGTCCTCAACAGTAAAGGACACTGTTCAGAGTCAACAAGAGAAACAGGTAGCATGCAACGAACAACAAGCCAAAAGCAGAGTTTTTGGCCCAGGAGAATCTGTGCTGGCGAGGAATTACTACAGTGAACCTAAGTGGATTCCAGCCACTATTATTGCTAAGACTGGACCAGTATCCTATACCGTCCAGACTGCTGATAGTGTCTGGAGGAGGCATGTTGACCAGCTTCTCAAGACTTCACCAACACTTACAGAGTTGCCTTTTGGAGAGTTTCAAGATGTAGCAGCCAAAACACAAGTACAAGGACCAACGCAAGTGCCAGGCTTGACCAAGTTAGAGACAAACGTTCCTGTTGCTGACGGGACAGTTAAAGAGCCTGAGACACCTTCTTTCTCATCACCATCTACAGCAAGTTCACCCTTAGAGAACCATGGACTTGTTTCTACAGAGCGCCGGTATCCTGTAAGAGAGCGGCGACCTCCTGCATGTTTGAGTTTATAGTTTAGTGACTTACCCAACATAAGGGCAGAATAATCCCTTGGGTATGGTCTAGGGAAGAGGTAGTCTACCCTCAACCCTAAGTTAGTGTTTTTTTAAAAAAAAAAAAGTTGAATACGTTAACTGGAATACATGTTCACTTAGCAAAACAAAGTATTTGTTGAGACATATATAAATTTGTGTCATGTCTGTCAAGTTTCTGTTGTTTAGCACATTTTGAATCAAGTTTGGTTTCCTGTTTTATTTTGAAATCATGTACTGTTGTTTCTGTCTTTTAGCTTTGTTCCTGTCTGCCCTGCCCTGTCTGTCACACCTGATTCCTGATTGTCTTCCCCAGCTGTGTGTCATCACCCCTCATTACCTCTTGTATTTAACCTCATGTGTCTCACTGTCTCGTTGCCATTTCGTCGTACCTAACAGTCTTCGTCCCAGCCTTTTTCATAGTCTTGTCTTGCCGTTTTGATTCTTGCTCTCGTTTACTGGACCCTGATCTTTGCCTTGTGTTTCTGGATACCTCTGCCTGGTTTTTGGACTGCTTACCGTGTACCGAACTCTGCTATTCTGACTGCCTGCTCCCGTGTACCGAACCCCGCCTGGCTGACTACCTGATCTGTGTATTGATTCTTGGACTGGTTAATAAACCCTTTTGTTTTTACGGAACTCGAGTCTGATCTTGCATTTGTGTCCTCTTCCGGTTCTGGGTTCCTGACAAATTTGTGTATTGGAACTGGAATGTTGAAATGATATCTCCATGTCTAATTCATAGTACATCAGATGTAAGAAGGGAGGAGATGTTGTGTATTATGGCCAAATGAGGCTTCCATAGGATCAACACTGCATGGAATTGTGGGAGCGTTGTCTTCTGTTGATGTTCGTTACCATACCAATGGGATAGGCACCTGTGCTGTTCGGCTAATAAAGAAGACCAATGTTCAGTCAAAGTATGAGCCTTATTTTCACAAAAGGTTTCACAACAGTGAGGATATAACACAGGACATTGAAATACAATCATTACTAGCTAACTTTTAAATAAATGATTTGTTTTGTTTTTGTTTTATCACAAAAGCTCTGATTGTTCCCTCTTTAAAACAGTAGAAAGATGATAGATGAATGTACAAGGAAGTCCTACTGTAGTGACTAGTCCTTAGAATAGCCGCTACCGCGTGGTGGTAGGTGAGGAGATGGTTGACGTGAAGCCCGCAAACGAAAATAAGTAATACAACAAAAAAGACAGACGACAACCAGTCACTGGGATTAACTTCAAAACACTTTTATTTTCCTCCAGGGTTTCGTTTAAGTCGTTTTAAAAAAGGAATAAACAAGACAAACAAAAATCCTCAGAGCAGTCAAAACCTGTTTGCTCCTTCTACTACAGAAAAATATCAGGCAATCATCAAACTGAAGACACCTGCAGCCACCCTCAGCCCGCACTGACTCATTAACTTGCAGCCAGGAAATTGGCTCTCACCTGGCACCACAGTCTGTATAATTAATGGGCGTAGTCTCCGTGACGTCACCCGTCTGTTCCTGAAACAGACTTTTGAAGCCAAACAGTCGGCGCGGCCATATTGGAAATGAGGCGTGCTGTGAGTCTCCACAGTAACAACCATACGACCCTCCACAGTCACGTGATCTGAGCTGTGCCTCTGATTGGACGAACTGGCGAGCTTGATATTGTGGACACTGCCAAATTAGAAAAAAATTCACCCCCCGTACAGTGCGTGCCGCTAGTGAAATTAGCGATTCAGACGGGAGACATTCTTTGTTCCAGGCTGTAAATGTGCTTATTTTGGCCGTGAAAACAGATTTTTTTTGTCTTGGTGTGTTTGTGACTTCCGGTACTTCCGGAGCCTCAAGCGGACACTCGAGGAACAGCAGACTTTAGCACTTCAGCATTGCCTCATATTTTCAGACTGGAGGTTGCCGCTTGCCTGGCACTCAAAGTTTGTTCCTTACTCACGAATTCATTACATGTGACAAGATTGTTATTTTCTGTTAATTTAACTAAAATGAAAACTTACCTGACAGATATTTGTCTGTCCTGATGCTGTGTGGCTGAAAAAGACCGGTTACGAGTTCCCGCCCACAAAACAGCAGGGCGGGGTCGGCCAGCCGACGCAAAATCGACCTCCCTGAGACGTTCACTGAGTTGGGGAAATTACAGCCTTCTCGGCCGATACTTGTCAGACGTTAGAAACTGCCTGCGTTCCTTTCTCAGGCCGACGTTGGTGCGACGTATGTGTGCTGCCTGGGTTGTAAGATCTCAGGGAAAACAGAAATCCCGTTGCTCTTCACAAACCTCATGCTCATGAATGAAACCTCACAGCTGTTTTTTCTCTCTGACTTAAATTTTCTTCATAAAGAAAAAGAGAATCAACAAGAAAATGAAGGAGAGAAATATCTGATCATAAATATTTAATTTCTTTCTTTTTTATTGCACTCTATGAATTATTGTTCTGTTGGATGATGAATTTGACCTGAACACTTTGATAAACTCAGCAGTGATCCTCTGTTATATTGATTTGATGACGGCTGTCTTCAGTATTTTGTGCTTTAAACTCACACCAAACTATTTTAACCCCAGCTTTATGACCTGTTTCAGGATTATCCTCTGGACACTGGGTGCGTCTTAAAGCAGTCTCCTCTCTCCTCTCTCCTCTCTCCTCTGCGGCACCGTAAGTACTTTCTGAGGCGCCATATTAAAGGATGTCCCAAAGCATTAAATGTGGTTGGAGGAGCGATAATCGAGTAGACACTGTGACTACCCGATTTGTACCCGGAAACCGGATTTGTTCCGTGCATGCCCGTCGCATTTAGAAACACGCCTATGTCCTGTCAAGTGCTGTCCGTTTACGACAATTTTAAATTTCGCACTTCTGAAGTCTGGGATTTAAACGTTCTTGCTTGCTAAAGTGAAAAAGAAAATGAAATAATTCGCCTTTTTGCGTCTTTTGCAGAATTATCTGCAAAAAAAAAGATTATGTTAAGTCCAGCGTTGGCCGCAGACAACGCAAGGAACTGGATCGGGCTTCGGCCAATTTTATCCTGAAAGGTAATTTTAAGCATTTGTTCATTTTTACTTTCATTTTTTATTTTAAAGAAGAAAAGTAGGTCGCCAGGGAAGTCTGTTTTTCCGATACTGTAAAATTAATTGTAACTGTTTTAATGTGTCAGTTAAGCAATTAATTATGTTTTATATTCATTTGCTTCATAAGTGTAGTTCAGATTTTGTATGTATGTAAATGTTAATCAAACAAGAAAGTAAATGCAGTCCTCAAGTTTTTCATTTACAAGTGACGACGTATGGTTTAAAACAGGGGTGTCAAACTCAAATACGAAGTGGGCCAAAATTTTAAATTGAACAAAGCCGCGGGCCGAGGTTGAACAAATGAACCTTTTAATATGGAACCAAACAAGTTTTGATTTAACAATGAATAATGAACAAGTAAGGCTTATATAACTTTAAAGTGCAGGCGTGCAAAATCGAGTTGTTAATAATACTAATACTAATAATACTACCAGTAATAATAATAATAATAGGGGTGCACTGGGGCTTTCAGCTGAAGGAGTGCGCAAGAAGACGGATCACTTTCTTCCTAATACATCCATGACTGCTACCATAGACACAGAGGAGGAGGGGTGTCTGCCTCTGTCCTAATTGACGTGCCAAAACAACAGCAGAGCATTATGGGATTTGTAGTTTAAGCGGTGAATGCGGTGTTACAGCACTGCCGCCGTATAATACCGGCGGGCCAGCTCTAATATTAATTTGAAATTGCCTCGCGGGCCAAATATAATCACACTGCGGGCCAAATTTGGCCCGCGGGCCAGAGTTTGACACCTATGGTTTAAAAGAACCAGTGGCCTCCTGTTAATATTGAGGGCCAACAAACGTTACCTCCTGTTTCCAGCAGCCTGCTGCTTCACTCACTGACTGAGCTGTTGTCACTCATTCACTTCATGCTGCGGTAGTTGAAGGTTGTCCGGAAAACACAGAGTGGATTAACAAGTCGACTATGTATTTTCTATTAGCGATCAAATGGAATGGATTCTTTTACGAGGCAACAGAAACGAACCAATATTTTCTGTGAAATGTGGGGGGGTCCAAATGCAGAATTTTGAAATCTGGAGGGGACGCGTCCCCTTCACATTGAATGGTGGCGACGCCCATGACTGCCCTGATGAAGGCCTGTACGGCTGACATATGTTGGCATGTTTTGATGATTCTGTAGCCCTCATGAAATAAAACCTTTTTAAACATAAAATTCCTCTGAGTGCCTCTGGTCTCCTGAATAGGAACAAAACTGCTGTTATAACCACAGTTGTATTAATTTTTACTGTTTGTTGTTTTATTATAATTGTACTTATCTAAGTAATATTGTCATTTTTTTCATGTCCTCTTTTTTTTTTAGCACAAACCTGTCACTTCTGAAATACCACCGGGGGACCTCACAAAAAAAAAAAAAAAAAACACCCCTCCATGTCACGGTGGTTTTGGAGAGAGAAGAAAATAAAGTCATAAAGTGGGACTTCAGTGGGGGGGCGGTGGTGCCTGCCATCAAGAAGAAAAATAAAATCCTGATACTGAGTGATGGAGAAAGGGTGGAGAAGGTCACCCATTTTGACACGTTTTCTCTAAAATATACCTTTAACAAGGGTCATATTTTAACCGGTTATTCCCTGAGGGGAGAAAAGCCACCATATGGGATCAACATCACTGGGGACACAAAGATGTTTCAGTCCATTGACATAAAAATAAGTGCAGGTGTGGAGGAAAAGGCAAGAAATGCCATGTTTCCTACCTCGAGGGCAGGTGAGCTCAAGGATTTAAAGGAAAACATGACCGTGCTTGTAACCATTCAAGGAACGGTAAAGGATGTAAGTCTTAATCTTAATCCTGTCTGTCTGTCTGTATGTCTGTCTGTTAGTCACTCTGTCCGTCTGTTAAATGTGTGTCACCCTGTTATCTGTCAACCTGTCTGTCTGCCAGCCTTTTTCCTGTCTGTCTGTCAAATCTTGTCTTTCACCCTCTGTCTGTAAGCATCTGTCTATCATTGATTCTTTTTGTCAGCCTCCTCACAACACCCTTAATTTATCTATCATTCTCTCGGTCTTGTCACCTGCCCATGTCATTACAGTTCATTATTTTTTCTTTACCTAGCTGTCGAAAGGCGAGAAAGTGAAAGTGGGGAGGAACGACGTTCCAGTAAAAAACTTGGTCATTGAGGAAGTAAGTTAGAGTAATAAAGCTGACTCTTTGTCTGTCTCTCTCATTCAGAATTTCTCTCTCTCTCTCTCTCTCTCTCTCTCTCTCTCTCTCTCTCTCTCTCTTTGGATAGCTTTATTTAGAATCAGTTTCAGTTCTTTTAGAGTTTTGTTAAAGAGAAGAAGAAGCTTCTGTAAGATGCAGCCTGGACCATTGACACTTTTCTTAAGGTTTGAATGTGTGAAAACTTACTAACAAATAAATGTCAATTTTGTTATATTATAAATAATGTTTGTTTTAAAATAATCACTATGAATTTACTACTTCTGTTTCTTTGTTTGTTTTCCTGTGTTTTTTTTTTTTTTAATCTATTCAGAATGGAACAACTGCTAATGTTAGCCTGTGGCGGGAGGCAGCATTATGGACCTTTGAAGTTGGGGCTCTGTATGAGTTCACCCACATGAAGGCTACTGTGAGTGACTTTGGACTAAAAGTCCAGTCTACAAATCATTCGATGATGGAGGTATGTTTTAGTAAGACTGTTAGCAAAGCTCTGTTTTAACCTTGATGAAATGATATTAGAGGAAGTTTTATTCAATGGTTATTTTGTCTCTACAGGAATCAAGCACTACTGCTGTCATTGGGGCCAAGGGCACAATGGAGGCCAACGACCCACCAGGAATGCTCCTCCTCCTGGCAGAAGGAAGAAGCAGTTTTTTACATCTCTGAAACCCTGTGGGAAAATCTGTCAGAGCGATTTAACCAGATACCCTATTATTTAAGTGCAACAATAACAGGGGGTATTATTGCTCATGTAGTACCTGTAGAGGGGAAGGGAGTTGGGGGGGGGGGGGGGGGGGGTGAAGGAAAGTGCGAGTGGGAGGGAGCGGAAGGCAGAGAGGGAAAGGGAGATGGAGACGGAAGGTTGGAAGGGTTGTTGGAGGAACAGTGAAGAGAGATGGTGTGGAAAAATCAGGAGGAGGGAAAAGGAGAAGGGGATGGGCAAAGGGAAGGAAAAAGGGCAGGGGGAGGAAAATTGATTAATGAAGTAAAAGGGGGAAGAAGACATGTATATAGTTTTACTTTTGTTTACAATATATAATTTGAGAATCTTTTTTTCTGTTAAATTTTAAAGTTCTTAACATGTTTTAACGTCTGTTAAATGTTGTTTTCATTTGTTTTCATGTTACATTTAAATCAGAACTGTTTTTTCCCTCAATCTTATTTGTTTATAATAAATAATTCTTCATGACATGGTAGTATGTGTGAAATGTTTTAAAACAACAATATTTCTACTTCTCCAGCTACTTGTATTAGTACTTTTTCCACTATATGACTCGTACTTTTCAGCTTTGTTTTGTTACTTTTAACAAATTTATGGCATACTTCTTAAGAAATATCTATTTCTGATATTTTGTTTCGGATGTTTCTACACAAGATGTAGAGTAAGTAGTAAAAGGAAAAAAAATATAAACAAATATTAGAGGTAATCTTGAAAGTTTTGGCAGCTTTTGTTTAATTTCCAGAGGAATTTAATACAGTTTGAACATCCAGTTGTATTTCTGTTAAAAATGCACTAAAAAGAGATGCACCCAAAGTGCCAGATTGATCGGAGGAACAATGAGACATGACAGCTGCCTTTGTGGAAGTCTTACAGTGATAAAATCATAAACAATTTGTGGAGTGACAGAGTGAAGAAAAAAGAATATTAAAAATAGGTGGAGTGTTGAAGTGTGATTTAAAGAGGTGTGCATCAATTTGCAAACATGGTACTAAAATCCTGCACTGATTTGGAGTCAAAAGGTCACATGACCTGTAAGCTATTTAGACAAAATGCTAACATTCACTTTAAAAAAAATCTTTAAAAATGGAGGAGTACTTACATGTAACGTAAAGAGGTGTGCATCAACCTCCGAAAACAGTGCTACAATCCTGTTCTTATTTAGGGTCAATTGGTCACATGACCTGGAAGTTATTGAGCTAAGACGCTATTATTAACTGTAAAAAACAGGTTTTGAAATAGATGGAGCATTAAAGTGTGATTTGAAGAGGTGTGCATCAACCTGCAAACACAGTTCTACAATTCTACAATTTTAGCTCAATAGCTTCCAGATCATGTGACCAATTGACCCCAAAGAGAGAGAGACAGACAGACAGACAGAAAGAAAGACAGACAGTGTTTGTGTGTGTGTGTGTGTGTGTGTGTGTGTGTTCTTGCATACTTCCATGTGTGCGTTGGCATGTCCGTGAGTGCTTGTGTGCCTGCCATCAGTGGTGAAAAAAGAGAGAGTGACAGAAAGTCAGACAGACACAGACAGACAGACAGTGAGAGTGCATGCGCGTTTGTGTGTGTCTCAGTGTGTGTGTGTGTGTGTGTCAGTGTGTGTGTGTTTGTGTGCTTCCATGTGTGTGCGCACGCATGTGTGTGAGTCCTTGTCTGCCTGCCGTCAGTGGTGAAGAAAGAGAGGGAGACAGACAGACAGAGAGACAGTGTGTGTGTGTGTGTGTGTGTGTGTGTGTGCGTGCTTCCATGCGTGTGCGCACGCATGTGTGAGTGCTTCTGTGCCTGCATGTGCGAGTGTGTGCGTGCCTGCATGTGTGCGTGCCTGCATGCGTGCGTGCCTGCATGCGTGCGTGCCTGCATGTGTGCGTGCCTGCGTGCCTGCAGCTGTGCAGGAGTGAGTTTGTTCTTGTTTCAGAAAACACAAAGCATTTTAGGTTTGTTGGGGTGCAAAAATTATATGCTTATCCTCTCTTAACTTATAACCATCAAAATTATTTTATTTTATTTACATTTTAAAAAAGGAATTTCAGTATTATTGTATACATTCACACTTAGTTAAGTTACATACAACAAGTGAACATACTGTTTGTTTAATGAAATGTCATAACCATAACACAACCAATGTTACCAGTAAGAAATCTGAAATGGACAGTGGCAGCTTTTGGCTGTTTAAAGATTACCTGTTCTTAAGATTTTATTAGCACATACAAATGACTATATTAAACTAAAAAAAGACACCTGCCTTTATCAGTTACAGTAGCAGCTCACTGTCATAAGTTTTGTTACTTTTCCCATCATATATGAATAACAGAGCAAAATGCTATGCACCATTTACAAAACTGATTACCTACCACAAAGTCTTCCTCCTGCATTGATTTGTCATCTATTTCAAGGGGTCCAGCTCTGGTCAGGAGTCTTTGCAGGTTGTGAAAGTTTTTTTCTACCTCCTGGCCGCTGCATGGGCTTGAGAAAACCACAGCAGTGCTTTGGACAATTTCATCAAGCTCCTGGAGTGTGGTGGCTTGTGTCATCAGTCCGAAGATGTGTATTGCCAGGAGGTAGTGTTTGTGAGCACTTTGGAAAAGAATAAATACATACCCAAACTTAAATACATGTGAACACCTTATCATGTCAAATATAAATGCATAAACAAACTACTTACTGCTTCCGGAAAGATACTTAGCATTTTTCATGATGTGGCTTAGACATCTGTGAAGAACAGGTATGTTGAAGGCCTCATTCTGTCCTTGTCCTGTGGCAATGTCAAAATAAATTGACAGAAGTTCTTTGAGACTCATTCCACAAAAGTTCTGTGAAATGGACTTCATGAGGACCAGAGAACCATCACACATGTACATGACACATCTGTTCTTCAGACGTCTTCCATGGCATCTGATTCAGTCCGTCATGAAGGACCCCAGGAAAAATGACACAGAAGCCGTTGTGTGTTCACATGTGACAAATGTCGCCACAGGGATTGGTGACCCACCTTTCAAAGGATGTCTGATCATTATTTCATATATATAAAACGGTGCCCTTCCTTCCTTTGACTTTTTTATAATGCTCCCTGTTGCATCCACATAAACTATATCCTCCTTAGCCCTTTCAGCAAAAATTTGAATGGTCTCCAGAGACCACAGCATTACTCCCTTTGGGTGTTGGAGCACTTTTTGAATTACTGCCCCCTCTTCCTGAAGCTCATCCTCAATGATCCTCTGGAGGCTCATCAGTTCATTTTTGTGTCTCCGCAGTCTCTTCCTTTCACTCCAAGAAATTGTCCTCATCACACCTGTGGTTGGTACTTCATCTCTGCACCCGGATTCCTCCACAGTCTCATCTAGTTTGCTTAGGTTTTCCAGGTACAGAGAACGGGGGAGTTTGGAAGTCAGTGTTTTTGATATGGCTTCCCTTTCTTTTCCACAGACAGGCCTCCCCCTCAACTCATGCCGATCATGTCTGACTGAGTCCCCCTGGAAGGTCACCACAGCTTTCAAAGATGGTTCACTGTCCACCTTCACCTCCACACATACAGGACAGTCATTAAACATACAGTACCCAAAAGAGGTGAAGAGTGGACTGTCTCTTGAGGATGATATTGGCTTGACCCTGTGACGTTTAAATGCAAAACTATAAAAGGGATGAATTTTGTGAATCCCTTTTGACATGACATTTGTCCACTCAGATGTTTTGAACTGATTTCCCTGTTGCCTCTTTCGAAGGTATGCTCAGTCCTCTGCAGAAATGGCTGTTGTGGCAATTTTTTGATAAAATATAAAGTGTCTGAATCTGCAATACCTGAAGAGTGGTTGTTTGAACTGACTGAGTGACTTGTTGTGTTTTGGACATGTGGAGGAGGAAGAGCAGGACTCAATGTCCTACTGCCCATTTTTGCACCGGGAGGAGGTGAAGGAGGAGTAGTGTTGCTGCTGACACACAAAGGAGAACTTGAGATGCTTGTGTCGTATGGAGGTGGTGGAGGAGGAGGAAGAGGAGGAGGAAGAGAAGGAGGTGGTGGAGGAGGTGGAGCAGGTGGAGGAGGTGGAGCCAGAGGAGGGGCTGGAAGGCTGGAGGAGGTGGAGCAGGTGGAGGAGGTGGGGTAGATGGAGGAGGTGGAGCCAGAGGAGGGGCTGGAGGAGGAGGAGCAGGTGGCGGAGGTGGAGGAGGTGGGGTAGGGGGGGCAGGTGGAGGAGGTGGAGCAGGTGGAGGAGGTGGGGTAGGTGGAGCAGGTGGAGGAGGTGGGGTAGGTGGAGCAGGCGGAGGATATATATATGTGTGTGTGGATATATGTGTGTGTATATATATACACACACACACACACACACATATATATATATATATATATATATATATATATATATATATATATATATATATATGTATATATATATGTATATATATATATATATATATGTGTGTGTGTGTGTATATATTTATATATGTAGATAAAGATAATCATATAAATATAGCCTTTCGTTTTCCATTGTTGTGTACCGTCTAATGATAAGTAAATGTAACATTTTTGATCCATGTGCTTGTCTTATGTCTTACACTTTAATATTATATATGCTCTTTATAACGTATTCTTGCTTGTGTTGTACGTCGCTTTGGAAAAAAGCGTCTGCTAAATGAAATTGTAGAATTGTATACAACTGTGTATTATGGCCACTTTAATAAATACAATAATAGGGTCAAATATTTAATTTCCGAGTTGATAAAGTAACAAATTTACATTTTTATAACAAACTCACAAATTGGTGAATTTCACTTTAATAAATATAAAATAATGAAAATCAAAAGTTTTTATTTTACTTGGAGTGGTTGCCAATCAAATTGGAGAAAAGGGCAAATTATGTAATTTATGTCAATTAGTATTTTTTTATTATATTCCATTTACCTACAAATTAATAGTATCAAAAAAGCTGTAAGGATGTCTCCTGTGAGTTGCTCACAAAAACTTAACAGCAACAGTGGACCAGTGGAAACAAAGAAACTGGAGCCTATAGAAAACTTAACAGCAAAGCTAAAAATGCACCTGGTTGCCTACCTCCAGAACTGGAAGCCTGTTAAAACCTTTTCAACTGAATGAATATTAATGTTTAGGTGGGTAGAGATTTCTAGGTTCAGCATGGCCCCTCCCCCCACCTCCTTCTCAGACACTTTTATGTAGGGATGAGCCGGATATTCGTTTCAAACGAGTACTCGTTACGGATAATACATTTTTGCAGAGTCCGAGCACAACACAAGTTTTTTTTAGGATTATTCGTATCCGTACTAAAAGAATCCTCATTGGTCACACTCAGCACACCCCCCTCCCTGCACCCACATGCTGCAGCGAGGAGGTGCCCGCTCCCCTCTTCCACACACACACACACACACACACACACACACACACACACACACACACAGAGAGAGAGAGAGCGAGTGACAGCGACTGCTTCTCTTGCTTGCTTGAGTTGACTGTAGTTTACGTTGCTCTAATCTCTGTAGTACCATAGTCTGTATAATTAATGGACGTAGTCTCCGCGACGTCACCCGTCTGTTTCTGAGACGGACTTTTGAAGCAAAATGGTCGGCGCGGCCATATTGGAAATGAGGCAGACTGTGAGTCTCCACAGTAACAATCATAGGACGCTCCACAGTCACGTGATCTGAGCTGTGCCTCTGATTGGACGAACTGGCGAGCTTAATATTGTGGGAACTGCCGAATTAGAAAAAAAATCACCCCCCGTACAGTGCGTGCCGTTAGTGAAATTAGTGATTCAGACGGGAGACGTTCTTTGTACCAGGCTGTAAATGTGCTTATTTTGGCCGTGAAAACGTCTTTTTTTGGCTTGGTGTGTTTGTCACTTCCGGTACTTCCGGAGCCTCAAGCGGACACTCGAGGAACAGCAGACTTTAGCACTTCAGTATTGCCTCATATTTTCAGACCGGAGGTTGCTGCTTGTGTACTACTCACTCAGTTTTCTTCTGCTCGTCTCTATTGAGGTTTGTTTGGTATTTAAAGTTACTTCTTCAACTTATTTCCTGTCATACGTGATGCATGTGACAAGACGGGGCTGAAAACGGCTCTTGTCGCGCTGGTCAGTGCCTCTTGCTTCAATTCAGGACCGTTTTTTTAAGGTTTTCGTTGTCTCGCATCTCTTTAGTTCTTTTTTTATATTTAAAGTTACTTGATTAACTGTTTTGCAACGTACACGCAACACATTTGAAGGCTTAAAGCTGTAAACTCCTTGTGTCGCGTGTCCCCCTAGTTTCTCCATGCCGGTCTTTTTTTTTTTTTTTTAACTGGCTGTGTGATTTTAGTTTGTCTGGTGAGAAAGTTAGTTGGAAAGCTTTGCCCATTCTGAGCTCAGTGTTTTTGAAAATACAGTGAACAACAAGGCATATTTTTGATTTTTTTTGGCCACTGAATGTTTGAACAAATCACCTATTAAATTTACACAGATCATAAATAAAGAGACAGTCTTTCACACCACTACATACACATTTTACCAGGTGTACATAATACATAGCTGAAAATAAATATAGACATTTCAAATCAATTCTTGCCAGTTTCAGACTTAAAATAATGTTAGGATTTAAGCCCCGCCCATTTTCGGACAAAACGCGCCCACTTCTGGTTTAGGCCCCGCTTCCTACGAGTACGGATACGGCTACGGATAATATGGATGGGTAAACAGATACAGATACAGATAATGGTGTTCTCGCTCATCCCTACTTTTATGAGCTAATTTTAATTTAGATGAATCACTTTTATTGACATTGTCATATCGATAAAAAAAAAAAAAAAAAAACACGGCATTACTTTTTTATTTTGTCTAATTTGTTGAAAGTCTGTGTGAGTTTGACTGTCAAGGAACTGGTTTTAATTAATGTTCTGATTCATGATGTTTATGAACTCGAAATTTTCGGGAAAACAACACGAACACACAGTTTATAAAGTCGGAAATATACGACCTTAAAATCGAAATTTTTCAATTTCTTTCTTCCTTTTAAATTTCTTAAAGTGGCCCTAATACGCTGCTATGAAAGTGCGCTTCAGCCGCAGAAAGGAAAAAAAAAATGTCGGACAAGTCAGTGCTGTTTGATCAGTGACCAAACAGAGTTTTTACTGCCTGAGCCTATTTTTTAAGTTTCTTCCAGGGAATTTTACAGTTACTGCAACCACAATGTCTGTGGAATAGTTTTGGTGTCCCAGTAAAGGGAACACTTGACAGATGTGTAGAGATGTGTTAATAAGAGTGTATTAATTATGGCCACACGACAGAGCTTTACAGAGTTTGATATGTGGTTATCCAATCGGCTTTTTCTACTTGTTTTTAAAAGTGTTTTAAAATATTGTATCTACTTGTTACCTGAGTTCTGCTGTTTAAGTTGATGTCATGGTTGGCATGTGTTACAGCACTTACCCTCTCTTTCCAGGCATGGTTATAAGAAAAGTGAAATGCAAAACTTGTCAATGCAAAAGCAGGTCAACAGATGTAGGACGGATCAATCCGTCTGTCTTCTTCTGTCTTCTTCACCAAAGGTAACCTTCCTCAAGGCATGATGGGAACTTTCATGAATAATGGGGGATGGGTTGTGTAGGTGTGGACCCCCCCCCCCCCCCCCCCACACACACACCCGACCCCCAAAGTCTCTGGGTTAAGTTAAAAAAAAAAAACATTACAGGTAAAGTCCATAAGTTCAACTTATCTTTGATAGAATCTCTTTAAGACGGATGTAATTTATAAAGCACTGATGCTCGGCCAAGCACTCTTTTTCTGCCTTGATGTTTATGGTCCTCAGACTTGGAAGCACACCTTCTTATATGTCTCCACAGCTCTGGTCATAAAAACATTCCTTTGCAGTGGATGCAGTATTCATTTTTTTTATCTTCACCTCGAGCTCTTCGCTTTACTTTAGGGGAACCACTTCCTTTTTTCAGAACTTCATTGTTGTGCATGAAGTTTCTCCTGTTCCTAAGTTTCTCCAGCAACTCCTTCCGAGGTCTTGAGCCTGCAGGAAGACTAAGAGCCTGCGCTATGTCGGCATCTTCATTTATGTGAGTTTTGAAGTGTTGAGCTATTTTGAAACAGGCCTTCTTGCAAACAAAGCAGACATTTTTCCCTCCTCCTGCTACAGTGGTTGATTGGACTGTGTCTGAAGTTTCATCTGTTGTTTTTTTATTTGCAGATTTTGCCCTGTCACTGGTGTCACTCCAGTCCATAAAATGATCCATAGGTGATACTTCAGCGACCTTTGAGTTTGCCAAGCTGTTTGCTGTTTCATCATCCTCTGTATCAGTGTCTGAGGATGGAATGTTTTCTGGATCATCGTATTGATCATCAGTTTCTTCCTCCTCACTGGTTTCAGATTCATTCTGATTAAAATACAGAGAAAACAAAGCAAAAGCTCAGGTAACGAAAGAATAGCAAGCATACATATCATAAGCACTACATGATTACTGTAAAAGAAATCAGATGGATGTTCTCGACATACCTCAGTGAGCCAAAAAGACAATTTAAATGAACAAAGATTTTTTTTTCCTTAACCCATGCTTGTTAAGATTGCTGGGTTTTTGTTGTTTTAGTTTGGCTGTAGAGTGATGGTAGTTCTATTTTCGCGGCTTTGTTTCAGTTATAAGTACTTCGTTTTTTTCTCTTTAGGTACTTTTAGTTAGGGGTGGTGGCTGGTCCTATGGCCCATTATGTGGCTAGCCACGTTCACCACCCCTCTTTTGGTTATTAAATTATTGATCTTTTGTTAAATAAAACTTTGAACATTATTTAAAAAACACCAATCCTTTGTCTCCTGTGCCCTTCATATCTTACTGGTCTCTTTTAGTCTTATTTTGTGTTTGGATTTAGAGTTTAAAGAGGCTGTAACACCACCATTACTACAAATTGAATCCAAGGAATCTTCTTGTAGCAGAAAAAAACAGATTTCTCTTCTCACTGCAATCCTGTCCTGTACGACCCGATCAGGAAGCTGGACAAAAAAAAAAACATTTAGAAATAACCTATTTTGGTGCTCATAATCTCATTTTAAATTTTTGGATTACAATCAGGCATGTACGGAGCCCCAGACATGACATGCTCAAAAAAAATAATAATTCGTGCCCACGAAATACTAATTCGTGGCCACAAACTATTATTCCATTCCCACGAAATAAGTACAATGTGCGCACGAAATACCAATAGTAGTGATATTATTCCAGGATAGCTGGGTAAGCAAATCGAGCTCACCTTTTCCTGCAGTAGCCCACGATGTCCTTAAGGTGAGTGTCATTTCTTATTCTGTTCTAGTCAATCTCTTGTTAACCCGCATTTAGGAAGTCATTTAATTGTGCCTTTGTTTGATACTTTGTTACAATGGGTAGCCTATCTCCTGATGTCTCACCCAACTTACAAACTTTTATCCTCACCCCTTGTACCACACGTTGTTGTGTTGTGCTAATGTGTAGCCGTAAACACTTGTGTCTGTAGGAGTTTCAGCCCGGCAGGGCACTTTTCAAGTGAAGCTGAGGGATGTAACGTCATCAAAAAGTCAGTTTTTCGCCTTTCACTTATCATCTCCTTTGAAAGTATCATAATGTGTGACAGCCTCTTAGCATTTAATGATGCCACCGCACGAAGCTAGTTAGCAGTTAGCAGTCACAATACCGCTCACTCACGCTATCACGTTGCCAAGGAAACCAGTAGCCTATCAGTGATCAGAATCTAGCTTGTAGTGATATGCAGGTTGTTATTGTTGCTCGAAACTACTGAAGGTGTCTGTAGCAGTGGCGGCTGCTGGTCAGTCAAGGAGGGGAAGCTCAATTTTTTTCTGGCCTACATCATAAATTTGTTTATTTATTTAAACGTAAATTCTAAAAGAGAGTGAATCTTTAAACACAACGCTCGTCGTTTTTAAGAAAGGTAAACTCTCTGGGGATCGATAAAGCCTCCGGATCAGTCCAGAACAACTGAATGTAGAAGTTAGAAAGTCTAGTAGAGAGTTTTACTGCAAGATCGCTGATTGGCTCATTTCACTGTCAATCAAAAAGGGATTCAGCCTCAGAAAGATCATCCAATCATCATGCAGAAGCTGAGCGTCCAGGCCAGCCCACTGCCTCATAGACCCCCAGAGACGCTGAGCGTCCGATGGGCGGGACAAAGCCCAGCGTTTATCCAATGACCGTCCAGTTTCCACAGTGGAACAACCCACTCTACCCTACACTGTTGAAGTCTGAAGACGCTCAGCGTCCGACTGTGTTAAAGCGCTGAGACGCTGCGGGGATGAATGAGAAGGAAGTGGCTCCAGTTACCTGTGATAAGTAGCTGATTCAGAACAAAAGATGAAGGTATTCTAGCGCATATTTAGGTAATGAAATGTACACACAGCAGGACATATCACCACTTTTTATGGGGACATTTTAGGGGAAGCTGAGCTTCCCTTGCAGTCTTAGAGCAATCGCCACTGCTTGATAAGCAATATAATATTCCATGACTTACTCAGTTGCCCATCCACCATCACTGACCACTATTCAATAATTAGTAACCCTTCTGGTACGAAAAACTTCTCTTGAATTATTAATGACTCAATGTAGTTTCAATGTATAATTTCTGCTACTTTTATTTGCAGCATGCATCCTAACCCACTAAGCAACATCCAACTCACCATAAACAAAAACAATAGGAGTGACAAAATCGATATTAACTTTTCACAGTCTTGTAATGCTCAAACATTGACTATCATCTCTTAGTGCTATAGTTTTTACACCACAAAACTACAGTGTATACAAATGCCCATGAATAAAATCTGGAATGTGGATTTTTAAACTGTTTATGAGTTGTTTGATGTCAAAATTAAAACTGACGAGTACAGGGGAACATAAAAGGGACATGTCTCTTGTCCCAAACACTACAGAGGGCACTGTAAAAGCTTTTGCTGCTCTGTTGCAGTTCTTCCTGGATCCAACTATGGCAATAACAGCTTCACAACATGTAAAAGGTCTGACTACACAAGATCTTAAGTGAGATTTTTTGTAGCAATTTGCACGGGAACTAAGAGGTGTTTCCCTAAATTTAACCCTAACCCTAACCCTATCTCCAGTCCCCTCCTTCTTTTAGAGCCCTGCCTTCTGCCTGTCCAATACAGTTTGCCTTACAACTTATTCACCTTCACAAACAAACATATTATTTCCTTTTGTATCACTTCAAAGTTAAGCCCTTTTTTTTTTTTTTTGTAAATTTGAGTCCCGTGTAGTCTGCACAGAGCACTAATGGGTGGTGAGACACAAGTTGAAGGTTGATTTAAATAAGGCAGTGCAAAGATGTTTTCATGAGAACTGGGTCCTGTCCGTTGGGGTCAATGAGGGAAAACCAATCAATACATTTGGAGAAATGGCAGAGTATTTATTCAAAATATGCACTTGCATATTATATTGACTATACCTCATAAGCAGTGATTCAATCACCATACTGTGCTGTATCAATAACAACTCTATATGTGTACTAACAATTGTGGTGCATCACACCTTAGTCTGTGTGTGGACAGAAGTGATTTTATATGTGAGCCATCTTTTCACAGGTGTAGCTGCACTTTAGGGCAATAATCACAATAGTGCTATACTGATATTGCATCGTTGTTGCTAGGTGCCACCCAAATGGTTGCCTGTTGCAGCAGCTCTCTCTTCCTTGTCTGTTTCTTGTAATTTTTTCCATCTCTTTTTCATCATCTTTGCATTTGGAGTGGGTCATTACTTTGTATGGTTCATTTGTTGGTCATAGACACCAAACTGGTTACGTCTTCAATTATATTTTTCTATTTTTGCTCTTGTGTTTGTCACGAGATCCTACATGTAACCATGGCCGCATTGTTTACATGTGAGATCAGCTGTTAGCAGCCTGTAGCATGTCAATGCTAACTGGTGCAAGGCCTGATGTTTCCCCACGAGGAGGAGGTGAGAACAACATGCATGATGGTACTGAGGTGAGAGCTAAGAAGTGACAACATCGACCTGTCCTTCCATCCATGGTTATGGGAACAGAAAATCGATCTACAGTAAGATGGACTAGCCGTGCTTACTCAGCAACAGAAGGAATACCAGAGGGCAAAGTAGCATCATTCTATTCACAGACATGGCTAACGGAGCTAACACCGGACACCTATGCCACATTGGAAGGATTTCACCTGTTGTGAGCGGACAGGATACAGCAGAGAGGGACTGAACAGACTGGTGAAGACGCTCAGTCCTGGACACTGTGTAGGTGGAGGCTGACTGGAGAATGATGACCAAGCTGTCATCCGTTTTCTTACGGACCCTTTGGCACTATACACTGTCTAACTTTTGTTTTCTTGTATCGCTGCTGTGACTCCTGAATTTCTCCTCGGGGATAAATAAAGTACATTTTGTTCTATTAAGTGCTGTTGTGACCCTGAATTCCAGCAGAGGAAAATTCTTTCACTGTGGCAGCTCTACTGTACTTACCTATTTTTGTCTGAGATCTTTGGGGGGCTTCAACTTCAACCTCATCCTCACTCTCTTCACTTTGTTCAGAAGCCGTAATGTCAAGGATATCTGACAAAAATATGTGACCAACAAAAATGTTAAACATTAAAAGTGAAAAGTGCAATAATTACAATGATCAATGTAAAATATGAATCTTTATGGACATTTTTGTTTATAAAGTCTTTAGTTACAATGCATGAAATGACAATCTAACCCAAACTTTCAACCATAATATATACCTTCAATCTCAATCTCTTCAAGTGTCTTTCCCTGAAGATTTGCTAGAGACCCTTTCTCCATAGCAAGAAGTAATTTGGATATTTTTGCCAGCTGGGTTGTAGCCTCTGGGAGCCTGTAATATTCTCTATGGACCCGAATATCGTGTCCTAGGAAGTTTGCGACTTGGTCTAGCTCATGGTTCTTGAGGTTCAGGACCTGGGACAGGGTCGCAATATGCTTGCGCAACTGAGTTGACCTGAGGTGTTCCGGGTTTTGAGCTCCACAATCATTTGCATAAGTTCTTAAACAGTCCTGTTCTCTGTAAGGCGTCAAACATTGTGGTCTTGCGAATAAAAACTTGTTCTCCTCTGGAACTCCACATTCTTTTCTTTAGCTTATGAGGTGTGTCAAAGAATCAACCATGTCTGATGATAGCAAAACAGTAACTTTTCGCCCTCTTTTACCCCTAATTTCCACACGGCTGAAATGTTGGCAAAGTTTTTGCTCAAAATTTGTCAGGCCAACAGCAACATCTTTATGGAGACCGGCTGTGTCTCTCTCCAGGAAGCTCTTTAGTTGCATTTTTGCAACTTCTCCTCCACGTCGTCGGTTGAACAGTATTATTTTCGCCAAAGTTGCTCTGCAAAGTTCACCATAGACTTTTGGTGATGGCCTCTTGCACAGGTTTTCAGATGCTAAACTTGCAGTACTTTCAAGATGTCGGTGGAGACGTTGCACATCTTCTGTGAAAGGCAAAGTAGATGGCTTGTTAAAGCGCTCCTCATTCAAGGTGGTCAAAGCTGTGTGAGAGATGTTCAGACCACTTTGTGGTATACAGCTTCTGGAAAGTCTGTGTTGACTTTTGAAGCTCACCGTCTCCAGAGATTAACGCCCTGCAGAGAACAATGTCACATATTTTTTGCAGAGAGTGACCCAACTTCAGTGCAAGGCTGGGAGTTTTGTAGCAGTTCTTCTCTTCATTAAACCCAGACACCATCTTGACGGCTTGAATCACCGAATAACAATTTGCTGGTCTTACAGCATCCTCCAAGGTAAAGATTGAAAATTCTTTACAAAGTACCAGCAGAAGTCTTCCAACTTCGCAAAGCTTTTGCCGAATATATTCATATTTAGTGGGATCTTGACCATGTTTATTGAAAAAGGACTGGGCCAGCTGAAGTATACAGTAGTCACTTCGCACAGCAGCAGCAATTTCATCATCATTCATCACGGTTAACAGCTTCCACACACCGTTGGATATCCTTTGACAAAGGTCTGACTCAGAAATTGTAGCCGAAGATAAGACCCTGGTTCTTCCAGGACCAGTACTGGCTTCCGCTGATTTTGAGGAACATTTCCGGGCATGTCTCCACAGCTCCCTCCTCAAAAACATACCTTGGCAATGCATGCAGTGCACATACTGTTTTGGATCATACATTTTCTTTGGTTTCCGTTTAGTTTTTAACAATCCGGTCCCACTCTGTAAAACATCTTTGTTGTGTCTGTAATTCCCTTTGTTCCTGAGTTTTTCCAGCATTTTTTTTATGTTCTTTGTAGTGCTTTGGGAGTGCAAAAACTTGAGCAACATCCACACTTGTCTTTTCATGGGTTTTCAAGTGACGGGCAATTTTTGACTGAGGTTTTCCACAGATGTAGCAGTAATTTTTCTTATTTCCTGAAGAAGATATGTTTGAAGACTGGATGCATTCAACTTTCCCAGTTCCTGTGCTATCTTGAACAGATTTATCTTCAGTACTGCTGTTGTTAAATTTTGACTGCTTCCTCAGTCTAGGCAGAGAGTGTCCAGCTGGGCTGATTACAGCCCTTCCATCGGTCACTCCTTTTTTGTTTTGCCTTTTTTATTTTCGGGCCGAACTCTGGGTTGGGACTGTGTTCCCTGTTGAGGGTTGATTACCTTGAGCCTGGCAAGGTCCAGAAGACTAGGTAGGTAAGTCTTGTAGGGCAGGAACTGAGGAAGTAGGCTGTGTTAGATTTAAATGCTTTGTGAATAAAACCTGTCTGCAGAAAACCTGAGATCTCTTCTGGAGTGGAGCACCCGTGAGTATGAAAACTTTTTGTTTGGAGGAGTTTGTGGCCAAACCTTCATTTGCACAATTTCATGAGTTAAGAAAGTCTGACATATGTGAAATTGCTAAACATTATTGTACCTCCTTTGCAAGCACACTGCGGAAAAAAGAACTAAAATTAACGGTGTTAAAGGGTTTGGTTGATCAGGGCATTTTCTTACCATCTGTGCTAGAATCTCAGGAGTTGTTGGTGCTGCCGGTGGAGGTCAGGCACCCAGTGGACAGCCATGTAGTTTCTCCAATAGGTGCTGGAGAAAATCTGCTGCCGCATGATGTCACTCCGGGGTTTGGTGTGGGTGAAGAGGGAGACAGGCCGGTCACCTTGCCGCCGTTTGAACCCTTTTCTTGTGAATCCTCTGTCAGTTCGAAATTGGATGCACGATTAAAAGTGCGCTAAGCCCGGCTCCAGATGGAAAAGGAGGATCGTGAATCGTCCCTGAATTCAGAGAAAGTGAGATTGAGTCCTATTTCGGCGCATTTGAGCGGATTGCTACAGCTCTGCGCTGGCCAGTGGATGCATGGTCTGTTTTGTTACAATGTCGTCTTTCAGGTAAAGCTCAGGAGGCGTGTTCCTCCCTTTCAGTGGAAGTAAGCCTTGATTATGATGTAGTTACAAGCACGATTCTCAGGGCGTATGAGTTGGTGCCTGAAGCTTACAGGCAGCGCTTCAGGAGCCAACGAAAAGCAGCTGGCCAGTCATTCAGTGATTTTGCACGGGAGAAAGGGATACTATTTGATCGGTGGTGCTCAGCATGCAAGGCTGATGATTTTACAGCCCTGCAGGAACTTATCCTGCTAGAGGAGTTCAAAAATTGTGTACCTGAGCGAACAGTAGTTTATCTTAATGAGCAGAAAGTAGCCACTCTGCAGCAGGCTGCTACTCTGGCAGATGAGTTTGCACCAACCCACAAAAATGTCTTCATTAAACGTGACTCGACACCTCGTGAAGATAACCAGAAAACGAAAGACTCTCATACTCAACGTAGTAAGGTCTTCTCATCGTCCTCCAGGAACAGGTCAGACAAACAGTGTTTCTTTTGTCAGAAGAGTGATCACCTGATTGCTGACTGTGCAGCAGGAGTCCACGTCTAAACCTCCCAAGGGTGTGGGCCTAATAAAGACTGTTCCTGTTGTTGAGAGTGTGGTTCCAAGTGGGCTTGATGCGTGTTTTAAGCCCTTTATTTCTCCATTCCTATCCAACTCTGTTTGGAGGTGTTCCCTCTAGAACGACTGTTTTAGAACATGACATTGATGTTGGAAGTTCAAAACCAATCAAACAGCATGCCTATCGCTGCCCTCTAGTGAAGAGAGAGATTTCAGGAAGGTGAATGCTGCACCTGTGCCAGACTCATAGGCCCAGCTACATTCATCACAAAACTGGACCTACTTAAAGAGTCCTGGCAGTGCTCCTGTGTTGGCTTCCCCCGATTTCTTGCGTCCCTTCAGGCTTGAAGTGGATGCCAGTGCTTCTGGTGCTGTGCTGTTGCAGGATGGGGCAGGAGATGTACAGCATCCTGTTGGTTACTTCTCGACCAAGTTCAAGCAGCATCAGCTGAACTACTCCACTATTGACAAGGAGACACTGGCCATGATCTTAGCCCTCCAGCATTTCGAGGTGTACCTGGGTTCCAGTGTGGCCCCTGTGACTGTGTACACTGACCATAATCCACTTGTATTTTTGTCTCGGATGTATAACCACAACCAGCGTTTGATGCGCTGGGCTCTACTTGTCCAGGGTTTTAACCTGGAAATCCGGCACAAGAAGGGGGCTGACAACAAGATGGCCGATGCCCTGTCTCGTGGGTGAGAAGTTTTTTTTGTGATGATGGTTGCCAGCCTATTGTAAGGTGTAGGATAGACTGGCTTAGTGATAAATTTGATGTAAAACAATGAATTACTGTATGTTGGATCCAAAATCTAGTTTTGGTCTTATGGGGGGAGGTGCTACGGCCCCAGCCGTTCAGGTTTTGTTGTAGTGTGTGTGTGTGTGTGTGTGTGTGTGTGTGTGTGTGTGTGTGTGTTTTCTTTCTCCTGCTCTCTTCTCACTCCTACAGGTGCAGCCTTGGCCTCCACTGCAGCTCCAGGTGATTTGACTCACCTGTAGCTGTTTGGCAATCAGGAGGGTGAGGATAAGAGCAGGAGGGAGGAAGCAGTGGGTCCTCGACTGCGTGTGCGCATGTGCTGGCATTTTGTGAAACTCATCCACAGCTGAATGAGTGGTTCAGCCTTGTTTTTGGTTTTTCCTTGGACTTGTTTTAGACAGGTGATTCACCTTTGGCTTCTATTTTTGGTTAGTGCTTGTTTTTTTTTAATAGAAGCTTGTTTTATGTTAATTAACATTTCTTATAAATAAATCCTCGTCTTTTACTTTGCAAATCAAACTCTTTTGTCCTGGGCTCAATCTTTGTTACTCCCCTTTTCATTCCCCACAAACATCTTTCAGGGACGTAACAGTCACCATCTGCTCTCAGTGGAAAGTGTGACCCTGTTAACTGGAGACTCTCAGCCGACCATCACTGACACGTTCAGCTGAGAGTCACCAGTTAGCACGGTCACTCTTTACTCCAGAACACTGGTTGCTCTGTGACGGTCAAAAGTTGATAATAATAATAAAATAATAACAATAATAATAATAATAATACCCTCACATATGGGCAAAAAATGTGTTTTAACAGCTTTATATAAATTACAATAATTTATAAAATAAATCCAATTTCACTCAACATACGTTAGTGATGTTCGATACCACCAATTTAATTTCCGATCCGATACTGAGTAAAATTCATGCTGGTATCCGCGATACCGATTTGATACCAATACTTTGTGCAATTACACCTAATGTGTCTGGTAAATCTGAAAAAAAGTAGTGTATTTCAAATCCTAGCCTCCAAAAAATACACGAAACCCAAGTCATTTCTTATATATATTTTAAACTTGCGGCAGCAGCCTTCTTCTTATACAAGCCAACAGAAGAACGAAAAAACAGAGGACACAGCCATATAAAATATATGAAAACAGTCTCAAGTTCAAGAAGAAAAGAAAATCTGTACAATAATAAACCCAGTAAAATAAGTTAAATAAGCATTTAATGCTTAACCATATTTAGATTTAAGTATGTATGTAGACTCTCTAAATAGCCTACAATAAGGGGATACAAACACTGATTATAATACTGGGTGAGAGATTATCTCAGTGATAGACAGCCTATTATTAATCCAAGATGAACTAATGCAGCTATTTTTTGAAGTGTGTATTTATTTTGTTTCTTTTCATAACCATATTAATTTGAACAACTTCAACAGCAACAGTGCTTAGCACTGCTTAAGTTCCATATTTGTAATTATTACCTGGATAGTGCCTGCCTGCAGTACAGAAGGACTCGGCCAGAGACGTCTGTCTTGCCCTACCAGCAGCAGCAC
This sequence comes from Labroides dimidiatus, assembly GCA_030710495.1. Lineage (NCBI taxonomy): Eukaryota > Metazoa > Chordata > Actinopteri > Labriformes > Labridae > Labroides > Labroides dimidiatus. Next base: position 92,072 of record CM061143.1, read on the forward strand.
CTGCAGCTGCGCTCTCCACTTCTCCTGTCCGATTTACAGCATATGACTCATACTCTGTATTGTGGGATAACCTCAGGTGTTTCTCGAGGTTTGTTGTGTTACCACAACTTCTTACTGTTTTACCACATATATCGTTCATTCCCTCATGGCTGTTCATGGAGCTGAAGTAGCTCCACACAGCACTCCGCTTAAGCTCTGCCATTGCAAGAGAGTGTGAGTAACTGAGTGAAAGCGAGCAGCGCGTGAGCGCTGCTGTGCTTCCGCATTACGCTCTTACCCCGGCGGAAGAAAAAGTAGTTCCCACCAACTTTGTCATTTTGTCACATCTCTGGGTTAAGTTGTTTTTTCCTCCCTCATGTTTCTTGTCTAGTTTGTCTTATTTTGTCACTCACTATTGTCTCTTGTTTCAGGTCTGGTGACTTCCTGTCCCCTTGTGTCTCCACGTCTCTGATTACCCTGATGTGTCTCACCTGTGTCTGGTTATTTCCACTCCTCTGGTCTTCTTATTCTCAGTCTTACCTTCCTTCTGTGCCAGTTCGTCTAGTCTTTTAGTCAGCGTTCCAGCCGTTATTCCCCTCGTGTCAGCTCCTTGTATTTCCGACCCTGCATGTTTTTTGGACCAAGTTTTGCCTGTCGTTCTGGATACCTCTGCCTAATACCTGACTGTCTTCTGATACATTTTGGACTGATTAAACGTTTTTGATTTTCTGCCTGACTCCCGAGTCCTGCTTTTGGGTCCTACTCCAGGTGTGATACATTTATCCAAGATCTCGATAGTTTAAATATTTTCCACTTTGTTCTTGTTAATTATATACACAATCTCAAACGAATGAAGTATCAAAAGTATCGATATTTTGATTTGAGAATCAATTTTAGAACCTAGAGACCTAGTATTGGAAGTATCGATACTTCAGTATCGATCCGCACATCACTAACATACGCTGGAGACATATCACCATGGAAACTGGATGTCACAACAGCTGATATTCTCATCATTCTTTTTCAACCAGCAATCCAGAAAGGTAGGTGCTCGCTTTACTAATAAAAATTTACCAACTAAAATGCAATAAAGAAAAAACATTTCTCAGGTTATAATGTTCTCTCTTGTATTGTGAATGTTGTTCAAGTTTTATCAAATCCTGTTGAGAAATGCATAAACCTATAAAAGAAAACTAGTGTAGCCCAGTGGTAAATAAGTGTAAGGTCTAATTAAAAGTGTTTCAAATGTTTTATGTGAGAGGAAAAATAAACAGGTTAATAAAAAAAAAAGAAAAGAAAAGAAACCAAGCTATTAAAAGAGGGAACAACAACGGGAAACGAACGTAACCTAACAAAAATTATACATTTATATTAAATATGTAGTTCAGTTATAAGGTTAAGTTTAAGGCAAATGTTAAAGTGTCGCGAGAATTCCTGTTAGGAGATGTGCTCACTGATTGGTTAGTGGAGAGGGATTATGGGGAGGAGGAGGAGAGAGAAAAAAAAGAGCGAGCGAAGCGATGGCGGATAGCAGCCGAATTGTGCACGTGCAATGCTAGTTCAATATTATCTTGTTTATCCTTTTTGTTGTGTCATTGTCTAAAAAACATTGAGTCGGAGGGGCTGCTCCGTCATTCTCATGAACGTAGATGTTTATTGGGGCAAGTGTTGATGTCAGTGTGCTTCAGTGACTTTTTACGAGGAGCCTCAGCAAACTTGATACTGGACGCTAGAGTCGTCGACCAGGGAGACTGAGAGGACTTTCCCTAAAAGTTTGGCTGTGTTTCTGCTGTTTTTTTTTTTCTGCTGCGAGAGCCCATGAGGATTTTCACGTTCTGACGGAGGTTTGCACCGTGCTGTGAGGACCGCACCGCATTGTGAGGACCGCTGTGGCTGCGCTGTGGATCGGCTGCACTGTTCCTGCCTGGAGGAGAGGACTGCTGCTGCTAGCCGTGAGCTTACCAGTGTTTTTTTTTTCCCCAGTGGGAGGAGAGGACTTCTTCTAACGGACCGTGAGTGCGCATCCACATCTTTCTGCTGGAGAGGAGGGAGATTCTGGAGCCTGACGGTATGTGATGTCCCTTTACTGTCTCTCTGTCGTCGGATTCGGAGGATCTTAACGGCCGCAACGCGCGCAAACTTCACAGGCCTGCAACGTTTTGTTTGGTTTTTGAGTGTGTGAGTGTGTGCATGTTTGTGGGCCCACAAACTAAACAGGTTTTCATATTTACACTGTACCGAAGGTAAATGAGGGTAAAAAATTGAATGGTTTAAAGAGTAAGACTCGTTTTGGTTTACAAAAATCTTAGAACTATTGAGTAATAATATAGGATTATTCCAACTTGGCAAAGTGTTGAGTACTTTAAAAGACAAGGGTAATTCATTTTCTTTTAAAAGCCGTGAAGAGTACCCAAATTATCAGGACAGTGCTTCTGAACATTCACAACTGTGTGTAATACTTTTGTTTGCAAAAGTTTTATGAAATTGATGTAGTATAGTTTTAAAACACTGTTGTCTGGGATCAGTTATTCTTATTCAATAAGCCAGAGTGGATGTTGAATTAAAAAAAAGGAGGGTGTATCTCATATGGTTTATGAGTAGCACCAATATTTCTTTGCAGGTAAACCTACGGGTAGCTACCTTTAACATAAGAACCCAAAGAAACAAACAAGCTCCCACCGTTTTAGTCTGAGAAAATTCATGCTCCTTAGACAGGTAGAGCAGTGGGAGGCTACACTAGTAACGGTAGACTTGGTAAAAACACAAGCTAGTCGACTCATTAAACGGACAATTTTGGAGACAGTTGTTTCTGTTGTGACATCAATTATGCTCATAAAAAATCATATTTTTCTTATTTGTGTATACATTAGAGTAAGTATTTATGTTTAAAGGTAACATCATAAATAAATGGGCCCCACACGAACCGGCACCGACGCAAAGTGACCCGGTCGGTTGTCCTGTTAAAGTCTGAAGCTATGAGTCAACACGTAAAAGTTATGTAGGGAGGTGGTGCTGGGCTGTGTAATATTACATTAATGTAATAATGTCACTATTTCCTTTTACAAGCTCCGATTTTTATTTATGGTTAATAAGCTTATTTCAGTGAGTTTCTTGTCTAAGTAGCTAGTAACGGTTAGCCGTTGGAAAACGGTTGGTAGCCGGCTCCCAACCGTTGGAGCCGAAGCATATGTGTAAGTGTGTGCGCACGTGCCTTGAAGAACTTACCGTTAGTGGAATTGTCATCCAGTAGTAACGAGGTGACGAAGGGGCAAACCTGCGAGTTTTGGAGGTAGATGAGTAAAGACTGAAAGCAGCCGCTCCAAAGGGAAATCATCTGTCGGATGTATGAATCTGTGCCCAAATTACTGCACCTCGAGGTTACCTCCCATTGTTTGCAGAAATGACATGAACGGAAGTGACGTGAATTAAATTGTTATTTATGCAGAGGATGCAATAAATAAAAATTAATTAATTATTTTTTATTTATTTATTTAATTAATTTTGGTGTGAACTGTCTTAACGCTTTTCTTTTGTCTCTCACTCTCTCTCACTGTGTGTGTGTGTGTGTGTGTGTGTGTGTGTGTGTGTGTGTGTGTGTGTGTGTTTAGAATGGCCATGTCAACAGTTTTGCAGAGTGGGGGAAATGTGCAGCTCCCACCACTGCACATAATGGTGGTGGCTCAGAGTGATGAGCAGAGATGCATTAAATGGAATTTTTCAGAGAAAGGGGAGGCAACACCAGCAATTATGAAGAAAAATCGGGTTGTGGTTGTCTGGGACGGGAAGGAACTAAAAAAAATCATGCTTTTTGAAAATCTTAGAACAAAGTTAGAAGTGGATACTGGCTACCACATTCGTGGGTATACTGTAAGGGGGGATGGACTTTCTGTAAATGGGGAAACACAGTTTTTCAAATCATGCAAAAAAGAGAAGAGGCCCAGAAGCTTCTATCCCCCGAGAGCCCTGAAATTCCGGTATGTGAAGCAAAATCCAAGCAGGGCTTCATAACAGTTGTCGGCAATGTGTCAGAGGTTGGTAAATTCCTTTAGAAAGATATTGTTTTCACTCTTGTTAAATGTATCCTAAAACCATCCAGTTTCCATATTTCAGCTGTCAGCGATAAGGAAAGTTGTGGTGAACCAGGTGGCCGTTCCACTCAGGGTGATCACACTGGAACAAGTAAGTTTTTAGGATGAACATGCCAAAGTGACCAGCACCCTACTGGACTAACTGACTGACCAACCAACACCTGCTGTGTATTTTCCTGATGTAAAATAAGAATTTGAATCAAGACAAAAAAACAACATAATAAAATAAAATAAATAGATAAGCCAACCCACTGAGTCTGCAAGACTTTATTCATCTTTCAATAGGGCCTCATAAACCAACACACAACCTGAAGGAGTTCCTATGTTCTGAAAGATTGACACAATTTTAACACGTTTTTTTTCTTTACAAACATTTGATTAAAAATGAATGACACCTTATCATAAAATATAACTGAACACGTAGGTTTGAAAACGTACAGTTTTATCTTTTGTTTACCAGGGGACGGCAACAGTAACAGTAAACTTGTGGAAGGAGTCGGCTCTCCTAGAGGTTGCCCTGGGGCATGTCATTAAAATAACACACCTCAAGGGGAGCCAGACTCCCTTCAGATTCCGCCTGCAGTCATTGGTCTGCACAGAACTGAAGGTAATTGTAATTGTTTCTTTTGTTGAAACATGTTACATCAAACAAATGCTTTCTGTTAAAAGAAAAAACAAAAAAAACAAAGAAACGTCCTTTTCCACCCTACAGCAAACAGAAACCACGGGCATTGTTGAAGTCCTCGGGGCCTATGAAGAGGAGCCGGGAGAATTTATAGTTCTCCTGTCTAGGGGTCTCACTTATAAAATAGAGGCAGAGATGTGGCTGACCTTGGAAGGAGGATTAGAGGACCCTCCTCTGCTTCTCGAAATTGTTACCAAAGGGGACAGAATCACCTCAGCCACGAAAGACGAGAGAGATGATACATTTTTTGTATAAATAAAATGATAGAATTTTTTGTTTCAGATTCAAATCTGTTTTTAATCAGTTATTTTCCTAATCAGTTCTTTTTCTAATCAGTTATGTTTCTTATCAGTTCTTGTTAAGTTCCTGTTTGAAAATAATTAAATCTTTAATATTTACTGTAACTCTCTCTGATTGTTCTGTTTATTCTCACTTGTCAGTGTTTTTAACAGAAGCAGGTAGTGAGACACCTAAAGCAAGCATACGATGAGATCAGATAAGATCAGATTTACTTTATTGATGATCTTGTTCCAGCAGCTTACTACAGGAGACAAAAGGATAGGAAGTATTTCTTGGGTTAAATGACTTACTGAAAAAATACATGTTCACCTGTTTCTTTGGGAATATAGTATTGCATAGAGAAAATATAACATTTTACTTGAATACTGTTTGGTTCTTGTCATGAAAACAAACATTCTCAGGGAAAATTAACAGTATGAGACCCAAAAGAAGCATCACAACTCGAGGAGTTCACCTGGTTGAAAGCTGTGATGTGTTGGCCCATTTATGAATGCAGAAGAAGAAAGGAAACTTATCAAGAAACATTAAAACATAATAACTAGACAACTTGTATGAAAACATATACACTGACAGTCAATATAAACCCATCACTTATTTTGTGTGTACAATTTTGAGCTGCTGGGATTTTTCTATGGTTGTATGGGTTCAGAGTTACTCACAAGGCCAATCCACAAGAGTCTCACCTTAAAGAGAAGCAAAATTTATGCTTCAGTGATTTTGGGATTGGCATTTAAGAAATCATACCAGGGTACAGAATTGGTGTTGGTTAAAAAAAAAAGGATGGGTCTTAAGATTACAAAACGTGGCCTATATAAAGCCAACACCAAATACGGTTGTGGAAGTGTGGAATAAAATTTGATAATGCCACGTTTGACACAAGATGAACGTCAGCGTGCCCTGGGAATGATTGTGGGTGGCTTGTCCCAGAGAGCTGTGGCACAAAGATCGGGTTGTCATCAGTCGACAATAGTACGGCTCATCCAGCGTTAATATGCCACAGCCTCTGTACAAGATAGGCAGCGTCCAGGAAGGCCCCGGGTCACATCAAGACGTCAGGATAGACAGATCCAGATGGAGCATTTACGTGACAGATTCCAGACTGCAAGTCAGACAGCAGGTGAAACACCTGGTCTTCGTAATCCCCGTATCAGCAGCCCCACTGTGCGCCGTCGTCTGTGATCACCTTTAGCAGGACTGCCACCTGATTAACTTTTACCTTCCTGGTTGTAGATAACTGAAATATGGAAATCGGATAGTTTTAGAACATATTTTATATCTAACAAGAGTATAACAATATCACAAAGGATGAATTTACCAACCTCAGAAACAGGACTCTGACTGCTTTCTGGACACATCAGTTTATCTGCCTCTTCCTTTGCTCTTTCTGGGACTGGGAATTTTGCAGATTTGAAAGATTTTGTGTCCCCAGTCACTATTAATTTATATGGAGGGCTGTCCCCCCTCAGACTGTAGCCAATAAGATGGTATCCTAGGCCCAGTTCAATCTTGACCTTTATGTTTTCATATAAAATCTTTTTTTGCAGTTCTTTCCCATCCCAAACAATGACTGTTCGGTTTTTTTAGGAGATCTCCGGAGTTGCCTCCCCTTTATCGGAAAATGCCCACTTAATGCATCGTTCCTCCTCCTTCATGGAAACAACCATGACGTGCAATGGTGGGAGCTGTCCACGTCCAGCATTTGACTTTACTGAAAAATCCATTCTAAAACAGAGACACACTGACAGACAGACAGACAGACAGACAGACAGACAGACACAGACAGACAGACAGACAGACAGACAGACAGACACACCAGAAGAAATCATAGTCAGTGTATAAAAAATATGAAACTTTTTATTCTTTAAATAGACATTACCATAAGAAAGTAAAAATGTACATAATTTAACAGCTTTACAATCATGATGAAAATAATAATCCAATATCTATTTATTTATTTATTTGTTTGTCTGTTTGTATGAAAATTTGACGTTTTAATTTTTATTTATTTATTTATTTATTTATTTATTTATTTATTTATTTATTTCGGCACGTCAGCACACTTATACAACATCACACATTGTCAATAGTTGACCAAATTGTACATGTCCGAAAGGGAAGACGGTAGAAGCAGAGCTTATCTAGTCCCGTCCCCATTTCCTCAATATTTAGTCTCCTCTTTTCCACATATCATCCGCCACTTCCGTATTAACGTGATTTCCGTAAACAAAGGCTCGTAGTCTCAAGCTGTGGTACTTTGGGGCATGGATGCAGGTTGTAGGAGATTGACCTCTGGAGCAGGTTTGCTTTCCTTCCGGAGAGCAGCAGTTCTCATATGGACCTCTGGACTGACCAGAATGACCACTAGAGCAGATTTGCTTTCCTTCCGGAGAGCAGCAGTTCTCCTCAAGCGGTTCCCCTCAAAGGCTGAAGCCGGACAATCACACTCATCGAACCATAAGTTCTCTAACGCACACGCGCTTACATGTACGCACGCCGGTTGGTAGCCGTTTTCCAACGGTTGGAAGCCGGCTCCCAATGTTTTCCAACGGCTAACCGTTACTATCTGCTTAGACTGAGAGGCTTCAATAATGTTTAAAATAAAGTTTTATTGCAATACATACTCTCAAAGAAGTAGATTAACCCTAATTTTAAAAACAATTGTTAAAACACTGGTTTGTGTAACATTACACAGCCCCTAATGGCCGTGCATAACGATCATGTGTTGAATAACAGCTGCGGACTTTGACAGGACGATGGACGGGGTCATTTTGCGTCTGTATCCGCTTCATCCGGGATCCGTTTCTACTTAATGTTGGCGAAATAATAAACTAATTCAGTGCAGACACATGGAGAAAATTAAAACTTTAAGAAGAGTAAAAGTTAATTCAATTACTGTCTCCGATTTTTACCAAGTCAGTTACCGTTAAGCGTTTTACAACAGGGTTTAATGAAAGTTTTACAACACACACAATAAAAAAAGATCAGATTATAATCCAGGCAACGTTTTTCTATATTTAAACACGAATTCTCTATTTCACGTTTGAATATATATATATATATATATATATATATATATATATATATATATATATATATATATATATATATATATATATTCTTATAAAAATAAAATTTATTTTATATATATTAAGTTTAAACGGTAAAATCAGTATTTGGTTGAATAAACAAGTAAACAGCTTTCTTTTAAACAGTACAGCCTGTAAAGTGGCCTCAGAGTTGTGGCTAAATATTTAAAATATATTTCATTTTAAGTATATTAAGTTTAAAACAAAGTAGAATTAGAATTTCATTGAATAAACTAGTAAAACAGCTTCATTTGAAACAGTACAGCCTGTAAAGTGGCCTCAGAGTTGAGGCTGAATATTGTGGGCTCTGTGTGAAGCTGCTGCTCACTCTTCATTAATGGCCCATCAGGGGGAGGGGGGACTTTCCCCCGCACCTGGCTGCTCTGTGCTGTCTGTGAGCTGCGTCACTGTGCCCAACCCACAACCCGTCAATCAATCGACACACGCACGCGTGCTGAAAGACAGGAGACGGAGAGCAGAGGGAGAGTTAGCGAACGACTGAAAAGACGAATGAACAAACTGTGAGAGCACCACGAGGTGTGTGAGAGGCGTTCTACTCGGGCACAGTCCACCAAGGTAAGAAATGTAGAAGTATTTCTTTTAATATGCTAATTTAGGATGCGCTAATGTTAGCGTGCTACACATCAGACTTTTGATTTTTAAAGATACACGTTTGTTTAACTGAATACAGATGATAACGTTATAGCCATGGCTGTTCTTTTTTTCTCTATTTAACTGTAAGGTTTGACCTGAAAGTTGATGCAGGAGATTTTATTTAGTCTGGAGGAGGCTTTAGTTTAGCTTGAACTTAACCTGCCGCAGTATTGAGGGCCGCAGTAAGCTAGTATGCTAGCTAATGAGTGATGGTCAGGCTAGCTGTTAGCAGACGGCTGCGTTACACCAAGGTGTTCAGTGGCTTGTCTTTAGCTCCCATGTTGTTTTGCTTGTCTTGTTAAGCTCCTGCATCTCTCTTGAAATCACCGTGAGTTCATGAAGACTGTTTGTTTTCATAGTTTTTACTTGTGTTCACGTGAAAAGTGTAGCGCTAACTCAGCTGGCTTCGCTATTTCGCTACGGGGTTTCCCATGTTATTTGTGAGCATAACGCTAAGCAAGGATCGATCTTCTGTATGAGGCTGTTTGCAACTGTACTGCAAGCTCTCAAGTAGCTGAACCAACTATTTTTTTTATTTGTGGGAAGGACGATACCGGAGGTAGATCAAACATCTTTGACATGTGACAGTTGTTAGTTGTGTTAGTTTTACCATGGGTGTACACTAATTTTGTTTCTACAAAATTCTTTGCACACTTGTTTGATAATGCTATTAACTAATGACTATACTGACTTTTTCACATCGTGTTGACTTCTCTTAAAGGGTTAAAGGCTACTTTTTTAAAAATAAAATGACCTTAATTCAGCCTTTTTTTTCCTCCTGGTCCTTATTTTGAATAGGTCTCTACAGTCTATAATGGACAATTTTTGTTTACTGAGCTCTTTTTTGAAAATAAAAAGTTTTCAAGGTCTCTTCCTAATTTCTAATCTATCAACACCTGGCTGCATTTAGGCTGTGCTGTTGTTTGCATCTATGCAGTCTGAGTTGCTTTGGTAATTACATTATATGACATTAAATGAAAGTAAAATAATTCTAATAGACAGATCATAGTATTGGTTATATAAATTTAATTAAGAGGCAGAAATTGGACATAAAAACCATAATATAGTAACAAAGTACAGCCATGCATTACTGAATTTATCAAAGGGCAGGAAATAAAATATTTTCGTTCTTGTTCAGAATGAGCTGGAGGCTTTTTTTCTGCTTCATAGTTGTTCATCAATCTGACTTAAATTTACCGACTTTGACCAAGTTGAACACTTTTGTAGCTTGTCTGTATTATAAATAAAAAAGAAATTAATCCTAAGCTACTTTTTAAGTTTCATTTGCCTTTGTGACGATGGTTCTATTGTTTAATTATTGCTCCATTAATGTGGGATAACACCACATGCATGGAAATGACAGGGTCAGATTATTGTCTATTTTTATACTGTCACATGTATCTTTGGTGGACTGCTGCGTGCATGTCCATCATGATTTAAAACTAACACTGTACCTCTCAACCATAGTGATAATGTAACTCCACATTAAATGGGTTTCCTGGATTGGAATTAGTCTTTGTACTTGACATAGATATGTATATTATAGTCTTTAACAGGCAGGGGTGTTGTCAGATATAACATATGATTACTCTGTGGTTAGGACAGAAAGCAGAGTGTTTTTTTCTAACAAAACATTATTTGTACTAATTTAACAACAAAAGTAATGAAACGGCGAACGGTAATGTACAAAAAGCAGCAATACGATTAAATGCTACAATATATACACATACATGCTTAAAGTTTACCTAAAGGACTTAAAGGGGCCATATTATGCAAAATTCACTTTTGAATGGTTTCCTCATAATAATATGCACCCCCAGCCTGTTAACAACACCCCTCAACATGAGGAAATTCTATCCTCTCCCTCTCCTGCAAGCTGCACTTTTCAGAAAATCTCTGCTCCTGGGAGCAGTAATGAGCCGTTTTTAGAAATCGCCCTTTGTGACGTCACAAAGGGCGCAAATACTCCGCCCAGCTCCCTGATTGGCTCCCTACCAAAGGTAGTCCTGCCTCCAAAAGCTTTTCCCCCCACCATTTTCCCGGTCCTCAGTCATTAGTCAACACTAGTCTAACATGGCAAAGGTACGAACAAAGCATGGCAAATGCACTGTTGTTGGCTGCATGGAGCTGCACTAAAGTCTTTTTTTACCTCCATCTTCACCTGAAACTTTGATGGAAGAGTGGATTAATTTTATTTATGCCGGCGAAATACCTACAACAACCCCGAAAATGTTGTATGTTTGTGCTCACCACTTCATGGGGGACTGCTTTCTGAAAGAGGGACAGCTCAAAGCAGGATTTGCAAAGACTTTAAAGCTGAAACCTGGATCACTTCCAACTATCCGTGACCCAACTAAGGTAAGTGCTTAAAGTTTCAGTATTTTATGCTGCTTTACTGTAGTGGCCTACCCAGCCTCGTAGCCTGTTGACTTGTTAGCATGGCAGCTAACATGAGTCGGTGTTGGTAATATACACGTCACACAATAAATAAATAATTGAAGAGAAGTTTTGTGACCATATATGTCATATAGAGCTATCTTTACGCAATATCTCTTTACTTTATGCATGTAACTTTTTTTTCGCGGTGCTTTATAAGCAGCTGTTGTTGTTGTGGACGCTAGTATTGGGGTTGTTTGTGTCTAATAAATCAAGCTGATAAGGCTTCATTCAGATAAAAAGCTATACAGACAGAATTCGGTGTTTTGTTTATGCATGTAACTTTTTTTCGCGGTGCTTTTTAAGCAGCTGTTGTTGTTGTTGGCCTGCGCTGAAGAAGGGACAGCCCACAAAAACAGCTTATTCTCGGTAGAGCTCTCTAGAGAGAGTTTTCAGGCTGGCTAAAGTCCAGTAAAAAACAGTTTTTTGAGATAAAAAACTTCATATTGACTATTCTGGGACCTCTAAGAGCTATATGAACCTGCAGAAAAAGAGCATAATATGGGACCTTTAAAATGTAAGTTTTTGAGTGTTTAAGTCCAACTTGTACCCTGCTTTGTTCTTCCAGTTGGATAAAGAATCAAGGAGAAGCTCCTCTTTATCAGAGTCCTCTGTCTGCACGGACTCTGAGTATGTCCCAGACGATGATTGCTCTTCATCATGTGATGAAGATTCAAAAAAGTCAAGGGAAGTTTCGCAGCTCCTCAAGCCATCCAGTGATGAAGAAGATGAAGAAGCTGGAGAAAAGTTGGAGTTGGACGATAAAGACAAAGACATAGGCAAAGACAAGACGTAATACAAACAGATGAAGTGACATCAAGTCTGACAGTGAAAACCTGTAAGGAAAGAGCTGACGGAAAACGGTCATGGGATAAAAAACACTATTGTCTCTATTGCGAAGAGCCAAATGCTAAAATATCAAGGCATTTGCAGCGGAAACACATGGACATTCGAGACATGGCATACGCATGCAGCTTTCCCCGAGGATCCAAAGAGAGAAGGGATCTCTTAGAGCAACTGCAGAATAAAGGAGACTTCAAACACAACAGCAAAGTCCTAGAAAAAGGCAGAGGACAGCTCATCACATGGAAACAGCCTTCATCCAAAGCTTCTGTTAAAGATTATCTGCCATGCACTTACTGTTATGGAATGTTTTCTAAAAAGTTACTGTGGAAACATCAGTCCACATGCAGGAGTAAAAAATCTTGTGCGACAGATGAAACAAACACAAGAAGAAAAGTGCAAAGTTCTGCTTCTCGCCTTCTTCAGATCACTGCTTCATCCAGCGGATGTCAGGAAATCATCAACAACATGCGGCAAGATGATGTGTCCTTTGACATCAGAGGTGACCCATTGATTTGCCATTACGGTGATTCAGTGTACGCAAAACATGGGCGTATGAAGTCCAGACACCAGTATATTTCACAGCGAATGAGGGAGCTTGGCCGTTTCATGCTGGTGGCTCAAGATATGGACAAGGTTAAGTTCCTGGAGGCTAGAATGAAACCGTTCTAGCTCAGGTCATTATCTTCAACAAGCGCCGTGAGGGTGAAGCATCACGCTTGACCCTTGAAACTTATAAGACTGCAAGTAAAAATCCCATCAATGAGGATATTTATGAAATCCTATGTCCACTGGAGAAAGAACTGAGCAGGTTACTGACTCGCATCGAGATCCGTGGTAAAAGAGGCGGGAAAATTCCTGTTTTCTTGACGGAGAGAATGAAGGAGTCCATTGAACTGCTGGTGGAAAGGAGGGATGACGCTGGAACACCTGCTGAAGATCCGTACCTTTTTGCTGGACCTGGTGCAGTGACAAACATTCGTGGATGTGACTGTCTGCGAAAATATGCGAAGGAAAGCAAAGTGGAAAACCCTGAACTCCTGAGATCGACCAAATTAAGGAAACAAGTTGCTACACTCTGTCAACTCCTTGACCTGAGTGAACAAGAGCGGGAACAAGAGGCAAAATTCATGGGGCACGATATCAGAGTTCACAGAGACTTTCACCGACAGACTGACAAAACATTTCAAATTGCCAAGATAAGTAAACTACTGTTTGCAATGGAGCAGGGCACGGGGAGTTTAAAGGGGGAAAACCTGGACACAATCACTCTCTCTCTCTGTGTGGTATGTAAATTGATGATGTTAATATGCTCTTTGATTGTCATATGTAACCCGGGTGGAAAACCGGATATTTTTCCTTTTCACTCCTTCTAATCACAGCCTCGGTGCGGTTTTTATCGTTACGTCGTGCGTCATGACGTAAGCTGTTGTTACGTCATCACGTGGTTAAGCGTAGCCAATAGATGCGGCTTTAACCGGGAAGCTTAAACACAGTACGGGGAGTGCGAGCTGAAGCGTACACAAGACGGACGCTGCAGGGAGCTGACTACCGGCGCTAATAATGACAACGACCTGTGTCCCTGAGTTAACTTCTGAACCGGTGAGTCACGCCAACTGTTAGCGTAGCTTAGCTTAGCTTGGCCGCTCTCTTTGGGTTACCTGGAGCAGTTGGAACGGACTTTTAAGCTGATTTCTATAAATGTATGTGATTTAAATGAATATGAATCATATTGAAACAATGTGGTGCTAATGTTGTATTGTGATATGTGTATTTAAAGGCTGATAGCAATATAATGCACTTTAATGGCCACGCTTCATAATTGTTTGGAGCTAATGCTATGCATGCACTTTAAAGAGCCTCAGGTGATGTTAATGCACTTTGGAGCCATGTTATGTGCCTCTGATTGATTGATGGATTGATTGATGTGCTCTTTTATGTTGCACTCTTTTATATCCGGTAACTTGAAATCATAGATTGCTTGAATTAATATTGTACAATATGGGAATTTTTCACTGATTTTTATGATGCGACTTTCATCATTGATCCTGTGAATTGAAATGAAATGTATATGGTGTGCACACAGAAACTTTATCCTGGCCCTGTTCCTTTTTATCCAGGCCAGAGATGATGGCGAGCTTAGAGCCTAGAGAGTATCCATGAATGAATGCTGTGCAAAGGCTGGAGATGAGTCCATGAAATTCCAGGCTACGGCCTCAACGCCAACATTCAGCAACTTTGGAGAATCTGATCTGTCCTCCTGCTCTGGTCGGGCCGGTAGGAGGCTCCTTTGCAGCCACCCTTTCTTTCTTTCTTTTTTTTCCCCCCTTGCGCTAGTCCATGCAGATTGCCCTACGAGCAGCTCTGAACCCCGTCACTCCCTCACTCACACACGTCCTTTTTCCCCTGGACTATTTTGCTGCTCTGTTCGTGTCTGGTGGACTTTAAATGACATGAACCGAACTGAATTGTGCATTGCACTGGACTGAAATATCACATGATGGAGTGAACTTAAAATGAAATGTTAACAGTTATTATTGGTCAGTTATGTATTTGTATGTCTGTGTGTCTTTAATACATGTGAATATTGCAATTACAAATCCTGTCTCGGTCTCTCTCTCTCCACTCCAAGGTCGTGTTCACACCAAAAGGTCCGTTTTCTGATTCGGACCCAAGCGAAAATGACACATTGTTCGCGTTCGCGTTCACAAAGGACAAACTCAAACGGTCCAAAAATGTCACGTGGCAGCAAATGCTTTTCGGTGATTGCTTATACAGTTCAGGCGGGCAGACAACAAATCCCTCACAGATTTTCAAAGTACATCATGGAACATCAGCTGCACTTTTTCATGTTGCTCCTGACCTGGACAGCATTTCAGCAGTCTTTAATGGATCGCGCATATGACCAGCTGGTAGGACTGCGGAAATTAAATAATATATTAGTACATGCATTTCGCAGAAGACGCTCTGCAATCAGACGGTCGTATCGCAGAAGACGAAAGGCAATATTGAGAGCCTGCAACAATGTCATTTCTTTTGCCATACAAGCGCGGCCAGTGAGGTAAGTGGACAATAAAAAGATCTCAATCACATGCATGTTAAAATCACAAAGTTGGCTCATCATAAAAGCAGCTCTTTTTTACTGAATCCATTCAAATCCCCGAATGAATGGGCATACTTTTACTCTAGGCCACACACACACACACACACACACACACACACACACACACACACGCACACACACAAATATCTGTGTGTGTATATATATGTATGTATATATGTATAGATAGATAGATAGATAGATGAAGAGAAAATAAAGATAGATGAAGAATAAATATTAACCTGTACATATTAATAATAACATCGTGACAATAAATGAAGACCATGTTTGCTAAAGCTGATAAAATGGGCCTAAATGTTTAACCGGATGCTGAGTATTAACATTTTATTGTTTTTAATATTTTAACATTCTTTTAATATTTCACCTAAAAACTGTGCCTTTCTCCCCTGCCACAGGAGCCTGTGGGTTCATCCAAGAACCTGTCAGTGGTGGCAGGATGTGAGCAGGACATGGACTGACCAGCAGTGGCTGCAAAACTTCCGCATGAGAAGGGGCACCTTCATGCACTTATGTGACCTCCTGCGGCCAAGTCTCACCAGGAGCAACACCCACTACCGTCAGCCTGTCCCTGTTGAGCTGCGGGTTGCCATTACTCTGTGGAGGCTAGCCACCAACCTTGAGTTCAGGTCCCTTGCTCACCTGTTTGGTGTAGGAAAGTCTACAGCCTGCATGATCACCCAAGAGGTAATCACAACAATCAACAACACAATGAGGCAGAACTACATTAAACCCCCATCTGCTGCTGAGCTGAGAGCCACCATGCAAGCCTTTCGGGACAAATGGCATTTCCCACAAGTTGCAGGAGCAATTGATGGCACACATATTGGCATTCAGGCTCCAAGTGACACTCCTGCTGACTACTTCAACCGTAAAGGCTTCTTCTCTGTACTGCTGCAAGGTGTGGTGGATCATGGCATGATGTTCTGGGACATTAACATAGGCTACTCGGGTAAAGTCCATGATGCAAGAGTCTTCGCTAATTCCTCACTCTACCACCGTGGCCAAGCTGGAACCCTGTTGCCTGGATGGACAGAGACATTTGAGGGAGTGGATGTGCCTCTCCTCCTCCTGGGGGATTCTGCTTACCCTCTCCTCCCATGGCTCATGAAGCCCTCATCACCCACATCACTTTTGTCAGCAGAGTAATAATGGCCTGTTGTGTACTTCACAACTTTTGTGAACTACATAATGAATATTTTGATGAAGAACAGGTCATTTTTGGAAGAGTTAGGGAGGGTGCTCAGGATGGAGGTGACATTGATGCAACACCGCAGCGGAATCAGGCCAATACTGACTGTGACATCAGAAATGCCCTGAGTGCATATTTCTCAAGAGTTTAGGTCAGTGATGAACAAGTTCCTTGTTCCAGTGTGATCTGTTAAAATAGTAGTTTTTTGGGGGAGGGTGCAACCCATGGATTTAATTCAGAAAAAGAGGAGAGGTGAGGAGAGAGGACAGGACAGGAGAGGAGAGGAGAGAGGTGACAGGAGAGGAGAGAGAATAGAAGATAGGTGAAAGAGGGGAGAGGTGGGGGAGAGAAGAGAGAAGAGGAGATCGGTGAGAGGAGAGAGGAGATAGGCAAGGAGAGGAGTCAGGAGAGGTGAGGAGAGAGAAGAGGAGATAGGTGAGAGAGGGGAGAGAAGTAAAGACAGAGCTGCTGGTCACATTAATTAATGCAATGTTAAATATTAAGTTTGTTTTTATTTGTTATTAACAAACTTTAAATTGCAGTTCAGAATGCTTTACTGCTGTCCAGATTGCTCTCTCAACTTTTATTTTGGCTGTTTGTGACTTTCTAGAGCTGATGTACAATGACTGATCACTAATGATTTTTCACTGGGCTCATTTGTCATGCTATGACTACTACTGATTGTACAATATTAAAGAAATTGTGTTTTGGAGTTATTGGCTGTCAATTTTCAACACTATGCAAAATGTTTTTAAAATATAACTTTATTTTTAAGTGCAAAAATAATGAGTTTGTAGTACAGTGTACAAACAGTTGCTACAATATAAAATCAAAACTGACTGAGCATTCTACCATTTAAAAGAAAAGCAAAGCTTTAAAGGAGTGCTTTGACATTCAATTCAAGCTTCAATGCTTCAAGGTAGCAAAATAAGGCAAAACAGTGGAACATATGTGCCCACATCTGTACCCGAAAATAAAACATTAACATTTTCTAGCACCAGCTTTTCAACTTGGCAGAACATTAGGCGAAACACTGGGTGCAAACTGGGATGTGTTGCCATTGACCTCTTGCTCAGCCATTAACTAAAGGAAATACTTGGACCAGCATCTTCTTCCTCAAGGACAACAGTCAGAGGTATGGACTGTCGGCACTCAAGCTCTTGGTTCACAGATGGAGTCGACCTGGGTGATGGAGTTGACAGAGGTGGAGGCGAACAGCTGGGAGTCGTGTGAATGGCAGAAGGAGTTGGTTTTGCTGATGGAGGAGGCATGAACAGTGGGGTGTGCAAGAAAGGTGGAGAGAACATGGCTGACTGGGTGGGCAGGTGGGGCATGGAGTATGCTGTCTGAGGTTGCAGTGACATCCAGTCAGGCTGAGGTGGGCGTGATGTTTGGCTTGACATGGCATTCATAACAGTTCCAATAAGCTGCATGAACATTCTATTATTTTCCCTATTTTGCTCCTGTAAGGCCTTGAATTGCCGCTCCTCAGCTTCTTGCTGTACCCGCAGGAAACTCTCAAAGGTTGCCGTCTCCTGCCGCAGGTGGCTCTGCTCAGCTTCAATCACAGCATCCAGATGTTTCTTTTGTTCAGACAAATATTCTTTCAGTCTGCTGTCTGGGCAAGTCTTTGGCCTTTTTTTCCTGGATGCAGCTCCAGGAATGATGCAGCTCCAGGAATGGTCCATCTCTTTCCTGTCTGCTGAGACTGGTCTGTGTGTTGCTCAGAAGGCTGTTCATAGTCTTTGTTGAAGCCAGCAGCTGGACCACCTGTTTGTAAAATTTGTAATAGTTATGGCCACATGACAGTGATATATTATGATCAGCAATTCAGTAGTAAATAAAAAAATATATGCAGACATCCTGGTAACGTTAGGTCAACAACATGTGATTGTGTTTAGTGTGTGTGTGTGTGTGTGTGTGTGTGTAGCAGTGAACCATATTTGTAGATATGATTTTGATATGTGAACACACTGACTTAATAGGGCAGTCATACGTAGGCTAATGTTATTAATCTACACAACAGGCTGCACAACCGGTTACTACGTATTGATGTTGGTTGAATCAATCAACACATCCTTAACACGAAGGGAGGGATAACGACCATACACTGCACAGTCGAAATACCAGTTAAATATAAACTTACCACTTTTATCAGAGTCCTCCCCATTAACCGAGGAGCTGCGGCTGTCCATCTCTGTGTCAACTGAAGCGGTGTCGATCTCCTGGTGGTCTCATGGGGCATGGGGCTTGGCTGACTGCTGTGGGGGTGGCTGTTTGTCTGACTGGGCGGGGTAGCGGGACTGGGGCGGGGGGAGTGGGGGCGCCCTGGCATAGGTGGGTGGGGGCTACTGGCGGGTCTCGGGGGGGGGGGTGGCTGTGGGCCCCAGGCTGGATAGCTGGGCAACCCCGACGTGGGTTGGGGGGGTGGGTTGTGGGCCCCGGTGCTTGGGGGCCGCTCTCTGTCCTGGAGGGGGGGGGGGGACTGGGCGCAGGGGGGGCTATGGACCCACCTGGGCCTGCCTCCATGGAGCGGGTTGGGGCTTGCTTCTGGCGTCCGGTCAGCGCTCTTGGGACCATGGAGCTTGGGTGGCGGGATGGAATGGGTGGTGCTAGGGATGGTTTGGGGGGGGGGGGTTAGTGGGCCAGGGGGTAAACCAGCCCCTGCACTGATGTGAGTGGGTGTATGTGCGTGTGTGTGTGTGTGTGTATGTACGAGCATGCGTGTTGATACATATGGGTGTGTATCTGCATGTGCGTACATGCATGTGTGTGTATGTGTATATGTGAATGTATGTATACTTGTATGTATGTGGATATGTTTATGTGTGTGTACGTCCATGTGCGTGTGTGTGTGTATATGTATGAATGTTTGTGTGCATGTGTATGTGTATACACATGTATGTATATATGTGTATGTGTACATATGTATGCATATGTGTGAGTGGATATGTGTACATATATGTGTCTATGTATTTGTAAGTTATGTGTGTATGAATGCATATGTCCCTCTTCTCTCTCTGAGATATGGCTCGTGGGGACGAGGCGGGGTGTGCCGGGTTCTCTCCCTTCCGGCCCTGGGCTCCGGGCCGTGCGGGTCCTCCCCCCCTTCCCGCCCTGGAGGGGACCCTGGGGAACAGGGGTGCCTACTGCCTCCAGCTAGGTGGCTCATCCTCCAGAGGGGAGATCTCCCCTCTGGTCCTACTCCGCCCGACGGCCCTCACTCCCCCGCTCCTACAAACACCCACACACCTAGGACCTTGAGGGGGTGTTCGTTATGTGCAGTGGAGGGGACCTAAGGGTCCACTTCCGCTGCACACTAATCGGACTTGCCCCTCAGTTTTAATTACACTTAGTCATCACCACATGGTACCAATCACCACACTACACAACATACACATAGGGCCTTGAGGGACAGGCTAAGTGGCATATGGTGGACGGGGCTCTTCAGGCTAACCACCTGAAGAGCATCGCCTCCAGAGCCGCATGGCTGTCTGCCCCTCAATTTTAACCACTTTAGGTACACAACCATCCACCCACTACTGAGCGGGAGAGGTAGGGCCAGGGGGCCTTATCACGCCCCTGTTTCCTGGGCGCCCCCTGGGGCGGGGTTGGCAGGGGCCCGCTGGCTTGGATTCCGGCCAGGTGATGCAGTGGGGGCCCTGTGGCGCCCCGGGAGTGTCCATGGCCCTCTGTCTTGGAGAGGGGGGAGTCAGGATGTCAGAGCGTGTTGTACTGTAGTGTTGCTGTACTGTTGTGTTGTTGTACTGTAGTGTTGTTGTGTCAGTGTGTTGGGTCACTGGGTTGTTTTGTTGTTGTGTTGTTGTGTTGATATGTAGGTGATATGTAGGTGTGAATGAGTGGTGTGGATTGAGTGGCAGGTATATCTGTTTCGGTGAGTACGACTTGTTGGCGCCTGGGGCTTAGTATCCTCTGACCCACCTCAAGGGAGGTCGGTAGGGCTTGAGTTTGGAGGGGAGGGATAGGGGAGGGAGATCTTGGCGGGTTAGATCTGGGGGGGGGGGGGGGGGGGGGGTGTCTTCATGGCTTTTGGAGCCTGGCTGGGGGCGCTGGGGGCGAGCACTGGCCTGCAGTGGGTGGATGTCCGGGTTGGTCCTGGCCTCCCTGGTGCCGGGCCGGGCCCTCCCTTTGGGGGGGTGGGTGGTCCTTGGGCCCACGGGGCCCCAGGTCCTGCCCCCGGCACACAGTCGGGGGCCTGGCGTCCTGCCGGGCCTGCGGGCCTCTACCCCTGGCCCCCCGGGGCCCTTACCCTGAGGTGCTAGGGGTTTGCCTTTCGCTTCCCCTTGCCTCCTTTCCCGGCCTCCTCCTCCTAAGTTGGCCCATAGCTGTCTCTGCGGTGGACTGTCTGGGTTCTGTGCTCCATTGCGACTACTAGCTGCCCGGCACCCGGGGTCCTCTCTGTATACGTCTGGTCTCTGAAAGCAGTTGGGACACACCTGCACGATCACTCCTAGGCATGACCACTCAACACAAAACACAACTTAACCGAAATAATCTGCTTTCTCACCCTTGCACAGACACATACACATGGGGGTGTGTCTATGCGTATACATTCCTATTTGCATGTGTATATGTGTGTATTTATTTGTATATATGTGTGTGTTTGCATATATATATATATGTGTGTGTTTGTAGATATGTATGTGTGTATATGTATGTATATATGTGTATGTATGTATGTATGTATGTGTATGTATATATATGTATATATATATATATATATATATATATATATATGTATATATGTATATATATGTATATATGTATGTATGTGTATGTGTATATATGTATGTGTGTGTATATATGTGTATGTATGTGTGTGTATATATGTGTATGCATGTGTGTGTGTATATATGTGTATACGTATGTGTATGTGTTTATATGTGTATATGTGTGCATATGTGCGTATGCATGTATGTACATGTGAACATTTGTGGGTGTATGTGTATGTTAGTAAATGTTTGTATACGTATGTATATTTGTAATTATTATTGCTGTGCTTATTGTTGCCAATGATCTCTCCAGTTTATTTCCCTGCAGGTGCCCCTAGTGAATGTTGTGTCAAAGACCTCAGGTTAATGTTTCTTTTCAGGCTCAGTAGCTGATTGTTCGGTTCTCCTGTCTGTAAGCATTTGCTCAGTTGTTGTGGTTGTTCTCTACTGCTGTTTTGTTTTTTTTCTCTCCCTTTCTGTCTTTTTACTTCTCACTATGCAATCCTTTTTTTCTGTCTTCTGCTATCACTCTTGTCCGGTCTGACTGTACATTTTTGTTAACTTGGCAATACACATTAAAAACAAAAAAAAAAAAAAAAAAAAAAAAGAGAGAAATTGCAAAGCACCAATAAAAAGTATCACTTAAAACTCAAGGGGAGCCTTTTCCATAAACAGCTCCTTTTGGCAAAGCAAATCTGTTCTGCACAAATACGACAGCCAGACCACAATTCTGTTGTCATGATGCTGGACAGGACAAGTGAAAAAAAAAAAAAAACTGAAGCGGTGCTCTCCTGGTTCGGTGACAGGCTGGTGCATGTTGTGCTCTTGTCTCCCTCCTTCTCGAATGACTCCACAACATCTACAGGGCTCACCACGGGTCTTGTATTCAGGATCTTATCGAGGTCGTCAAACCACACAAATTTGTCCTTAACATCCGAAGAACTACCACTTTTCTGCAAGGCGTCTCGTACTTTGATGTATTGTTGACGTAGCTTTTTAACTTTGACACGACACTGTTCAACTGTTCGGTTGAACCCATTCTCTCTCATTTTTTCGCTGAATATTTTGAATACCTCAGTGTTCTTGTGCACCTTCTCCAACAGCTGTGCAATATTTTCGTCGTTCCATATATCCAGAAGACATCTCACTTCTTCGTAACTCCACGTTTGTCCCCTGCCAGACATTTTGTTAGCCGCACTTTGCTAACTTTGGCTCTGACCAAAACAGGATATGACGTCTAGAACGGCGCGCTTTCTGTGATTGGTGCGGATGGAGTTCACACCAGAAGTAAACCGCCCTAGAGTTCACATGTCAGCGGTCCGAGACCACCCCTTCCAGGCGGACCCGGGAGCGGTTAACTGGTCCGCTTCAGAGTCCGAGGCCAGTGTTCACACAAACCGAAATGAACCGCACCAAGGAGGTAAACGCTCCAGGGTTCGGTTCAACCGGACTAAACATGGCTGGTGTGAACACGACCTAACACTGTACCTCTCAACCATAGTGATAATGTAACGCCACATTAAATGGGTTTCCTGGATTGGAATTAGTCTTTGTACTTGACATAGATATGTATATTATAGTCTTTAACAGGCAGGGGTGTTGTCAGATATAACATATGATTACTCTGTGGTTAGGACATAAAGCAGAGCAGTTTTTTGTTTGTTTTTTTAAACATTATTTGTACTAAAGTTGCTAATTAAACAATAAAAGTAATGAATTGACGAACAGTAATGTACAATAAGCAGCAATACGATTAAATGCTACAATATATACACATACATGCTTAAAGTGTACCTAAAGGACTTAAAATGAAAGTTTTTGAGTGTTTAAGTCTAACTTGTACCATGCTTTGTTCTTCCAGTTGGATGAAGAATCCAGGAGCAGCAACTCCTCTTTATCAGAGTCCTCTGTCTGCACGGACTCTGAGTATGTCCCAGACAATGATTGCTCTTCATCAAGTGATGAAGATTCAAAAAAGTCAAGGAAAGTTTCGCAGCTCTTCAAGCTATCCAGTGATGAAGAAGATGAAGAAGCTGGAGAAAAGTTGGAGTTGGACGATAAAGACAAAGACAAGGGCAAAGACAAGACGTAATCCAAACAGATGAAGTGACATCAAGTCTGACAGTGAAAACCTGTAAGAAAAGAGCTGACGGAAAACGGTCATGGGATAAAAAACACTATTGTCTTTATTGCGAACAGCCAAATGCTAAAATATCAAGGCATTTGCAGCAGAAACACATGGACATTCGAGACGTGGCATACGCATGCAGCTTTCCCCGAGGATCCAAAGAGAGAAGGGATCTCTTAGAGCAACTGTGGAATAAAGGAGACTTCAAACACAACAGCAAAGTCCTAGAAAAAGGCAGAGGACAGCTCGTCACATGGAAACAGCCTTCATCCAAAGCTTCTGTTAAAGATCATCTGCCATGCACTTACTGTTATGGAATGTTTTCTAAAAAGTTACTGTGGAAACATCAGTCCACATGCAGGAGTACAAAATCTTGTGTGACAGATGAAACAAACACAAGAAGAAGAGTGCAAAGTTCTGCTTCTCGCCTTCTTCCGATCACTGCTTCATCCAGCGGATGTCAGGAAATCATCAACAACATGCGGCAAGATGATGTGTCCTTTCACATCAGAAGTGACCCATTGATTTGCCATTACGGTGATTCACTGTACGCAAAACATGGGCGTATGAAGTCCAGACACCAGTATATTTCACAGCGAATGAGGGAGCTTGGCCGTTTCATGCCGGTGGCTCAAGATATGGACAAGACAGTGAAGAACCTTGGTGACTTATGTGTACCATCCAAATTTCAGTTTGTTGTGAATGTGGCTAAGAGGCTGACAGAGTTTACCATCCACCGCAGTAAAGATTGGATTCTGTCTGAAAGGAGCTGCTGAGGTTCTGATTGGTCAGGCTCGGATGAATGATGATGACTTGGCTGAAAAAAGAGCCAAAAAGTTCCTGGAACTTTTGGAGAGGAGCTGGAAAAACCATGTGTCCATCAGTGCTCACCAAACTATCCAGGAGAAGAGATGGAACAAAGATGATGATATTCCTCTCACCAAAAATGTGGTAACCCTGAGAGACCATCTCAGGGTGGTTGAAGATAAAGCCAGGGAGGAGCTTACACAGCAACCCAGTTTATCAGCATACAAGAAGTTAAATGAAACTGTTCTAGCTCAGGTCATTATCTTCAACAAGCGGCGTGAGGGTGAAGCATCACGCTTGACCCTTGAAACCTATAAGACTGCAAGTAAAAATCCCATCAATGAGGACATTTATGAAACCCTCTGTCCACTGGAGAAAGAACTGAGCAAGTTACTGACTTGCATCGAGATCCGTGGTAAAAGAGGCAGGAAAGTTCCTGTTTTCTTGACGGAGAGAATGAAGGAGTCCATTGAACTGCTGGTGGAAAGGAGGGATGACGCTGGAATACCTGCTGAAGATCTGTACCTTTTTGCTGGACCTGGTGCAGTGACAAACATTCGTGGATGTGACTGTCTGCGAAAAATATGCGAAGGAAAGCAAAGTGGAAAACCCTGAACTCCTGAGATCGACCAAATTAAGGAAACAAGATGCTACACTCTGTCAACTCCTTGACCTGAGTGAACAAGAGCTGGAACAAGAGGCAAAATTCATGGGGCACGATATCAGAGTTCACAGAGACTTTCACCGACAGACTGACAAAACATTTCAAATTGCCAAGATAAGTAAACTACTGTTTGCAATGGAGCAGGGCACGGGGAGTTTAAAGGGGGAAAACCTGGACACAATCACTCTCTCTCTCTTTGTGGTATGTAAATTGATGATGTTAATATGCTCTTTGATTGTCATATGTAACCCGGGTGGAAAACCGGATATTTTTCCTTTTCACTCCTTCTAATCACAGCCTCGGTGCGGTTTTTATCGTTACGTCGTCCGTCATGACGTAAGCTGTTGTTACGTCATCACGTGGTCAAGCGCGGCCAATAGATGCGGCTTTAACCGGGAAGCTTAAACACAGTACGGGGAGCGCGAGCTGAAGCGTACACAAGACGGACGCTGCAGGGAGCTGACTACCGGCGCTGATAATGACAACGACCTGTGTCCCTGAGTTAACTTCTGAACCGGTGAGTCACGCCAACTGTTAGCGTAGCTTAGCTTAGCTTGGCCGCTCTCTTTGGGTTACCTGGAGCAGTTGGAACGGACTTTTATGCTGATTTCTATAAATGTATGTGATTTAAATGAATATGAATCATATTGAAACAATGTGGTGCTAATGTTGTATTGTGATATGTGTATTTAAAGGCTGATAGCAATATAATGCACTTTAATGGCCACGCTTCATAATTGTTTGGAGCTAATGCTATGCATGCACTTTAAAGAGCCTCAGGTGATGGAGCCATGTTATGTGCCTCTGATTGATTGATGGACTGATTGATGTGCTCTTTTATGTTGCACTGTTTTATATCCGGTAACTTGAAATCATAGATTGCTTGAATTAATATTGTACAATATGGGAATTTTTCACTGATTTTATGATGCGACTTTCATCATTGATCCTGTGAATTGAAATGAAATGTATATGGTGTGCACACAGAAAGTTTATCCTGGCTCTGTTCTTTTTTATCCAGGCCAGAGATGATGGCGAGCTTAGAGCCTAGAGAGTATCCATGAATGAATGCTGTGCAAAGGCTGGAGATGAGTCCATGAAATTCCAGGCTACGGCCTCAACGCCAACATTCAGCAACTTCGGAGAATCTGATCTGTCCTCCTGCTCTGGATGGGCCGGTAGGAGGCTCCTTTGCAGCCACCCTTTCTTTCTTTCTTTTTTTCCCCCTGCGCTAGTCCATGCAGATTGCCCTGCGAGCAGCTCTGAACCCCGTCACTCCCTCACTCACACACGTCCTTTTTCCCCTGGACTATTTTGCTGCTCTGTTCGTGTCTGGTGGACTTTAAATGACATGAACCGAACTGAATTGTGCATTGCACTGGACTGAAAAATCACATGATGGAGTGAACTTAAAATGAAATGTTAACAGTTATTATTGGTCAGTTATGTATTTGTATGTCTGTGTGTCTTTAATACATGTGAATATTGCAATTACAAATCCTGTCTCGGTCTCTCTCTCTCCACTCCCAGAGTCAAAGCTTAAATCTTCTGATATCTAGCCTGTTACAGTGTTATTTAAGGACCCAAACTGTACTTAAGTATTTACACTTATGCTACACATACATCCACAGTAAGGTTTTTTTTCCATTACAGGGTTAGCTAATGTTGCTTCTTTATGAAATTTGTCTCTTGGAGACTTTTAAAGCGGAGCCTTAATATTTTTTTTTTAAATACTCATTCTGTTCAGTTAGTATCAGTGAAGTTGGTTGGTATTACTACACAACATCCCACCTTCATTGGAATTGGGGCTGTACAATGCAGCTGTGAAGCTAAATAGTTTATATTAGGTTGTAGTCACTGCTTTCACACAATAGTTGGTTTGTAATTCTGAGTCCTCATCAGTAATACAATTTAAAATATTGAATCATCTGTTAATCCATAAAATTAACAGTTTATTGTGCCTTTTGTCTTTAGTACTGAGCACTGGTCACTCATATTTGACCTTTGACATCTTTCGCAGGTGAGAGCCCTGTATCAGAATCTGAGAGTGTTAAACAGAAGAGGAACCAGGAAAGAGAGGTGGTTGATGGTATATTAAAAAAAATACAGTATGTAAATAAAAAGACAAATGGAGATGCACTATCAATCTGCTTATAGCATTTTCTGCTTTTAATAGAAAACTCTGCAATACTAACTGCACAGTTTGTATCTCTATGTATTTGATGCTCAGACCTCTTCTTCCCCACAAGAAGACACAGTGAGGATCAAGCTTCAGATAGAGATGGTGAGTTAAACTCTGAGTTATTGGTTCAGAAAAGAGGCTCAATTACTTTAACAAAATTCATCTAATTTCAACACCTTTTCCAAAGTTTGAAATAAATCATTAACTGGTGTAATCTTTTTTTTTGGGGGGGGGGGTGTCTTCGTCCTATATTCTGGTCAATACAGTTAGTTAACAGTATGCAGCTTTTCTTTTTCTTCTTTTGTATGTGACCCAGGAAGGCCCCGGGTCACATCAAGACGTCAGGATAGACAGATCCATATGGAGCATTTATGTGACAGATTCCAGACTGCAAGTCAGACAGCACGTGAAACACCTGGTCTTCATAATCCCCCGTATCAGCAGCCCCACTGTGCGCCGTCGTCTGTGATCACCTTTAGCAGGACTGACACCTGATTAACTTTTACCTTCCTGGTTGTAGATAACTGAAATATGGAAATCGGATAGTTTTAGAACATATTTTATATTTAACAAGAGTATAACAATATCAAAAGGATGAATTTACCAACTTCAGAAACGGTCCCTACAACAGTCACAAAGTCCTGCCGGGACTGGACCTCAGGAACAGGACTATGACTGCTTTCTGGACACATCAGTTTATCTGCCTCTTCCTTTGCTCTTTCTGGGACTGGGAATTTTGCAGATTTGAAAGATTTTGTGTCCCCAGTCACTGTTAATTTATATGGAGGGCTGTCCCCCCTCAGACTGGAGCCAATAAGATGGTATCCTAGGCCCACTTCAATCTTGGCCTTTATGTTTTCATATAAAATCATTTTTTGCTGTTCTTTCCCATCCCAAACAATGACTGTTCGGGTTTTTTCTTTTGGAGATCTCCGGAGTTTCCTCCCCTTTATCGGAAAATGACGTGACGTGCAATGGTGGGAGCTGTCCACGTCCAGCATTTGACTTTACTGAAAAATCAATTCTAAAACAGGGCAGACAGACAGACAGACAGACAGACACACTGACACAGACACAGACAGACAGACAGACAGACACCAGAAGAAAGCATAAAGTCACTATGAAAAATATGAAACTTTTTATTCTTTAAATAGACCTTTCCATAAGAAAGTAAAAACATACATAATTTAACAGTTTTACAATCATGATGAAAATAATAATCCAATATCTATTTATTTAATTGTTTGTTTGTTTGTTTGTATGAGAATTTGACGTTTTAATAACCGCCACTTCCGTATTAACGTCATTTCCGTAAACAAAGGCTCGTAGTCTCAAGCTGTGGTACTTTGGGGCATGGATGCAGGTTGTAGGAGATTGACCTCTGGAGCAGTTGCTCTGCTTCCGGAGAGCAGCAGTTCTCATATGGACCTCTGGATTGACCAGAATGACCACTAGAGCAGATTTGCTTTCCTTCCGGAGAGCAGTTCTCCTCAAGCGGTTCCCCTCAAAGGCTGAAGCCGGACAATCACACTCATCGAACCGTAAGTTCTCTAACGCACGCGCGCTTACATGTACGCACGCCGGTTGGTAGCCGTTTTCCAACGGTTGGAAGCCGGCTCCCAATGTTTACAGCCTGTAAACTGACCTCAGAGTTGAGGCTGAATATTGTGGGCTCTGTGTGAAGCTGCTGCTCACTCTTCATTAATGGCCCATCAGGGGGAGGGGGGACTTTCCCCCGCACCTGGCTGCTCTGTGCTGTCTGTGAGCTGCGTCACTGTGCCCAACCCACAACCCGTCAATCAATCGACACACGCACGCGTGCTGAAAGACAGGAGACGGAGAGCAGAGGGAGAGTTACCGAACGACTGAAAAGAAGAAGGAACAAACTGCGAGAGCACCACGAGGTGTGTGAGAGGCGTTCTACTCGGGCACAGTCTACCAAGGTAAGAAATGTAGAAGTATTACTTTTAATATGCTAATTTAGGATGCGCTAATGTTAGCGTGCTACACATCAGACTTTTGATTTTTAAAGATACACGTTTGCTTAACTGAATACAGATGATAACGTTATAGCCATGGCTGTTCTTTTTTTCTCTATTTAACTGTAAGGTTTGACCTGAAAGTTGATGCAGGAGATTTTATTTAGTCTGGAGGAGGCTTTAGTTTAGCTTGAACTTAACCTGCCGCAGTATTGAGGGCCGCAGTAAGCTAGTATGCTAGCTAATGAGTGATGGTCAGGCTAGCTGTTAGCAGACGGCTGCGTTACACCAAGGTGTTCAGTGGCTTGTCTTTAGCTCCCATGTTGTTTTGCTTGTCTTGTTAAGCTCCTGCATCTCTCTTGAAATCACCGTGAGTTCATGAAGACTGTTTGTTTTCATAGTTTTTACACGTGTTCACGTGAAAAGTGTAGCGCTAACTCCGCTGGCTTCGCTATTTCGCTACGGGGTTTCCCATGTTATTTGTGAGCATAACGCTAAGCAAGGATCGATCTTCTGTATGAGGCTGTTTGCAACTGTACTGCAAGCTCTCAAGTAGCTGAACCAACTTTTTTTTTTTATTTGTGGGAAGGACGATACCGGAGGTAGATCAAACATCTTTGACATGTGACAGTTGTTAGTTGTGTTAGTTTTACCTTGGGTGTACACTAATTTTGTTTCTACAAAATTCTTTGCACACTTGTTTGATTTTGCTATTAACTAATGACTGTACTGACTTTTTCACATCGTGTTGACTTCTCTTAAAGGGTTAAAGGCTACTTTTTTAAAAATAAAATGACCTTAATTCAGCCTTTTTTCCTCCTGGTCCTTATTTTGAATAGGTCTCTACAGTCTATAATGGACAATTTTTGTTTACTGTGCTCTTTTTTGAAAATAAAAGTTTTCAAGGTCTCTTCCTAATTTCTAATCTATCAACACCTGACTGCATTTAGGCTGTGCTGTTGTTTGCATCTATGCAGTCTGAGTTGCTTTGGTAATTACATTATATGACATTAAATGAAAGTAAAATAATTCTAATAGACAGATCAGAGTATTGGTTATATAAATTTAATTATGAGGCAGAAATTGGACATAAAAACCATAATATAGTAACAAAGTACAGCCATGCATTACTGAATTTATCAAAGGACAGGAAATAAAATATTTTCGTTCTTGTTCAGAATGAGCTGGAGGCTTTTTTTCTGCTTCATAGTTGTCATCAATCTGACTTAAATTTACCGACTTTGACCAAGTCGAAAGCTTTTGTAGCTTGTCTGTATTATAAATAAAAAAGAAGTCTAATCCTAAGATACTTTTTAAGTTTCATTTGCCTTTGTGACGATGGTTCTATTGTTTAATTATTGCTCCATTAATGTGGGATAACACCACATGCATATGGAAATGACAGGGTCAGATTATTTTCTATTTTTATACTGTCACATGTATCTTTGGTGGACTGCTGCGTGCATGTCCATCATGATTTAAAACTAAGGTCGTGTTCACACCAAAAGGTCCGTTTTCTGATTCGGACCCAAGCGAAAATGACACATTGTTCGCGTTCGCGTTCACAAAGGACAAACTCAAACGGTCCAAAAATGTCACGTGGCAGCAAATGCTTTTCGGTGATTGCTTATACAGTTCAGGCGGGCAGACAACAAATCCCTCACAGATTTTCAAAGTACATCATGGAACATCAGCTGCACTTTTTCATGTTGCTCCTGACCTGGACAGCATTTCAGCAGTCTTTAATGGATCGCGCATATGACCAGCTGGTAGGACTGCGGAAATTAAATAATATATTAGTACATGCATTTCGCAGAAGACGCTCTGCAATCAGACGGTCGTATCGCAGAAGACTAAAGGCAATATTGAGAGCCTACAACAATGTCATTTCTTTTGCCATACAAGCGCGGCCAGTGAGGTAAGTGGACAATAAAAAGATCTCAATCACATGCATGCTAAAATCACAAAGTTGGCTCATCATAAAAGCAGCTCTTTTTTACTGAATCCATTCAAATCCCCGAATGAATGGGCGTACTTTTACTCTAGGCTACACACACACACACACACACACACACACGCACACACACAAATATCTGTGTGTATATATATGTATGTATACATGTATAGATAGATGGATAGATGAAGAGAAAATAAAGATAGATGAAGAATAAATAATAACCTGTACATATTAATAATAACATCGTGACAATAAATGAAGACCATGTTTGCTAAAGCTGATAAAATGGGCCTAAATGTTTAACCGGATGCTGAGTATTAACATTTTATTGTTTTTAATATTTTAACATTCTTTTAATATTTCACCTAAAAACTGTGCCTTTCTCCCCTGCCACAGGAGCCTGTGGGTTCATCCAAGAACCTGTCAGTGGTGGCAGGATGTGAGCAGGACATGGACTGACCAGCAGTGGCTGCAAAACTTCCGCATGAGAAGGGGCACCTTCATGCACTTATGTGACCTCCTGCGGCCAAGTCTCACCAGGAGCAACACCCACTACCGTCAGCCTGTCCCTGTTGTGCTGCGGGTTGCCATTACTCTGTGGAGGCTAGCCACCAACCTTGAGTTCAGGTCCCTTGCCCACCTGTTTGGTGTAGGAAAGTCTACAGCCTGCATGATCACCCAAGAGGTAATCACAACAATCAACAACACAATGAGGCAGAACTACATTAAACCTCCATCTGCTGCTGAGCTGAGAGCCACCATGCAAGCCTTTCGGGACAAATGGCATTTCCCACAAGTTGCAGGAGCAATTGATGGCACACATATTGGCATTCAGGCTCCAAGTGACACTCCTGCTGACTACTTCAACCGTAAAGGCTTCTTCTCTGTACTGCTGCAAGGTGTTGTGGATCATGGCATGATGTTCTGGGACATTAACATAGGCTACTCGGGTAAAGTCCATGATGCAAGAGTCTTTGCTAATTCCTCACTCTACCACCGTGGCCAAGCTGGAACCCTGTTGCCTGGATGGACAGAGACATTTGAGGGAGTGGATGTGCCTCTCCTCCTCCTGGGGGATTCTGCTTACCCTCTCCTCCCATGGCTCATGAAGCCCTCATCACCCACATCACTTTTGTCAGCAGAGTAATAATGGCCTGTTGTGTACTTCACAACTTTTGTGAACTACATAATGAATATTTTGATGAAGAACAGGTCATTTTTGGAAGAGTTAGGGAGGGTGCTCAGGATGGAGGTGACATTGATGCAACACCGCAGCGGAATCAGGCCAATACTGGCTGTGACATCAGAAATGCCCTGAGTGCATATTTCTCAAGAGTTAAGGTCAGTGATGAACAAGTTCCTTGTTCCAGTGTGATGTTAAAATAGTAGTTTTTTTGGGGGAGGGTGCAACCCATGGATTTAATTCAGAAAAAGAGGAGAGGTGAGGAGAGAGGACAGGACAGGAGAGGAGAGGAGAGAGGTGACAGGAGAGGAGAGAGAATAGAAGATAGGTGAAAGAGGGGAGAGGTGGGGGAGAGAAGAGAGAAGAGGAGATCGGGGAGAGGAGAGAGGAGATAGGCAAGGAGAGGAGTCAGGAGAGGTGAGGAGAGAGAAGAGGAGATAGGTGAGAGAGGGGAGAGAAGTAAAGACAGAGCTGCTGGTCACATTAATTAATGCAATGTTAAATATTAAGTTTGTTTTTATTTGTTATTAACAAACTTTAAATTGCAGTTCAGAATGCTTTACTGCTGTCCAGATTGCTCTCTCAACTTTTATTTTGGCTGTTTGTGACTTTCTAGAGCTGATGTACAATGACTGATCACTAATGATTTTTCACTGGGCTCATTTGTCATGCTATGACTACTACTGATTGTACAATATTAATGAAATTGTGTTTTGGAGTTATTGGCTGTCAATTTTCAACACTATGCAAAATGTTTTTAAAATATAACTTTATTTTTAAGTGCAAAAATAATGAGTTTGTAGTACAGTGTACAAACAGTTGCTACAATATAAAATCAAAACTGACTGAGCATTCTACCATTTAAAAGAAAAGCAAAGCTTTAAAGGAGTGCTTTGACATTCAATTCAAGCTTCAATGCTTTGAGATAGCAAAATAAAGCAAAACAATTGAACTTAGTTGCTGACATCTGTACCTGAAAATAAAACATTTCAACCTTTTTCTAGCACCAGCTTTAAAGGCAAGTGCAAAAATATGAAGTCTGTGGTGCAGTGCACAAACAATTGCCATAATATGAAATCAAAACTGATGCAGCATACACCTATCGATCATTTAACAAGGAAAAAAAACTACTATTTGAGGTAGGACATAGTGCAAACTATTGCAATTCTTATCCATTTAAAGAAAAGCAAAGCTTTAAAGGAGTGCTTTGACATTCAATTCAAGCTTCAATGCTTCAAGGTAGCAAAATAAGGCAAAACAGTGGAACATATGTGCCCACATCTGTACCCGAAAATAAAACATTAACATTTTCTAGCACCAGCTTTTCAACTTGGCAGAACATTAGGTGAAACACTGGGTGCAAACTGGGATGTGTTGCCATTGACCTCTTGCTCAGCCATTAACTAAAGGAAATACTTGGACCAGCATCTTCTTCCTCAAGGACAACAGTCAGAGGTATGGACTGTCGGCACTCAAGCTCTTGGTTCACAGATGGAGTCGACCTGGGTGATGGAGTTGACAGAGGTGGAGGCGAACAGCTGGGAGTCGTGTGAATGGCGGAAGGAGTTGGTTTTGCTGATGGAGGAGGCATGAACAGTGGGGTGTGCAAGAAAGGTGGAGAGAACATGGCTGACTGGGTGGGCAGGTGGGGCATGGAGTATGCTGTCTGAGGTTGCAGTGACATCCAGTCAGACTGAGGTGGGTGTGATGTTTGGCTTGACATGGCATTCATAACAGTTCCAATAAGCTGCATGAACATTCTATTATTTTCCCTATTTTGCTCCTGTAAGGCCTTGAATCGCCGCTCCTCAGCTTCTTGCTGTACCCGCAGGAAACGCTCAAAGGTTGCCGTCTCCTGCCGCAGGTGGCTCTGCTCAGCTTCAATCACAGCATCCAGATGTTTCTTTTGTTCAGACAAATATTCTTTCAGTCTGCTGTCTGGGCAAGTCTTTGGCCTTTTTTTCCTGGATGCAGCTCCAGGAATGGTCCATCTCTTTCCTGTCTGCTGAGACTGGTCTGTGTGTTGCTCAGAAGGCTGTTCATAGTCTTTGTTGAAGCCAGCAGCTGGACCACCTGTTTGTAAAATTTGTAATAGTTATGGCCACATGACAGTGATATATTATGATCAGCAATTCAGTAGTAAATAAAAAAATATATGCAGACATCCTGGTAACGTTAGGTCAACAACATGTGATTGTGTTTAGTGTGTGTGCGTGTGTGTGTGTGTGTAGCAGTGAACCATATTTGTAGATATGATTTTGATATGTGAACACACTGACTTAATAGGGCAGTCATACGTAGGCTAATGTTATTAATCTACACAACAGGCTGCACAACCGGTTACTACGTATTGATGTTGGTTGAATCAATCAACACATCCTTAACACGAAGGGAGGGATAACGCCCATACACTGCACAGTCGAAATACCAGTTAAATATAAACTTACCACTTTTATCAGAGTCCTCCCCATTAACCGAGGAGCTGCGGCTGTCCATCTCTGTGTCAACTGAAGCGGTGTCGATCTCCTGGTGGTCTCATGGGGCATGGGGCTTGGCTGACTGCTGTGGGGGTGGCTGTTTGTCTGACTGGGCGGGGTAGCGGGACTGGGGCGGGGGGAGTGGGGGCGCCCTGGCATAGGTGGGTGGGGGCTACTGGCGGGTCTCGGGGGGGGGGGGGTGGCTGTGGGCCCCAGGCTGGATAGCTGGGCAACCCCCACGTGGGTTGGGGGGTGGGTTGTGGGCCCCGGTGCTTGGGGGCCGCTCTCTGTCCTGGAGGGGGGGGGGGGACTGGGCGCAGGGGGGTGCTATGGACCCACCTGGGCCTGCCTCCATGGAGCGGGTTGGGGCTTGCTTCTGGCGTCCGGTCAGCGCTCTTGGGACCATGGAGCTTGGGTGGCGGGATGGAATGGGTGGTGCTAGGGATGGTTTGGGGGGGGGGGGGGTTAGTGGGCCAGGGGGTAAACCAGCCCCTGCACTGATGTGAGTGGGTGTATGTGCGTGTGTGTGTGTGTGTATGTACGAGCATGCGTGTTGATACATATGGGTGTGTATCTGCATGTGCGTACATGCATGTATGTGTATATGTGAATGTATGTATACTTGTATGTATGTGGATATGTTTATGTGTGTGTACGTCCATGTGCGTGTGTGTGTGTATATGTATGAATGTTTGTGTGCATGTGTATGTGTATACACATGTATGTATATATGTGTATGTGTACCTATGTATGCATATGTGTGAGTGGATATGTGTACATATATGTGTCTATGTATTTGTAAGTTATGTGTGTATGAATGCATATGTCCCTCTTCTCTCTCTGAGATATGGCTCGTGGGGACGAGGCGGGGTGTGCCGGGTTCTCTCCCTTCCGGCCCTGGGCTCCGGGCCGTGCGGGTCCCCCCCCCCCTTCCCGCCCTGGAGGGGACCCTGGGGAACAGGGGTGCCTACTGCCTCCAGCTAGGTGGCTCATCCTCCAGAGGGGAGATCTCCCCTCTGGTCCTACTCCGCCCGACGGCCCTCACTCCCCCGCTCCTACAAACACCCACACACCTAGGACCTTGAGGGGGTGTTCGTTATGTGCAGTGGAGGGGACCTAAGGGTCCACTTCCGCTGCACACTAATCGGACTTGCCCCTCAGTTTTAATTACACTTAGTCATCACCACATGGTACCAATCACCACACTACACAACATACACATAGGGCCTTGAGGGACAGGCTAAGTGGCATATGGTGGACGGGGCTCTTCAGGCTAACCACCTGAAGAGCATCGCCTCCAGAGCCGCACGGCTGTCTGCCCCTCAATTTTAACCACTTTAGGTACACAACCATCCACCCACTACTGAGCGGGAGAGGTAGGGCCAGGGGGCCTTATCACGCCCCTGTTTCCTGGGCGCCCCCTGGGGCGGGGTTGGCGGGGGCCCGCTGGCTTGGATTCCGGCCAGGTGATGCAGTGGGGGCCCTGTGGCGCCCCGGGAGTGTCCATGGCCCTCTGTCTTGGAGAGGGGGGAGTCAGGATGTCAGAGCGTGTTGTACTGTAGTGTTGCTGTACTGTTGTGTTGTTGTACTGTAGTGTTGTTGTGTCAGTGTGTTGGGTCACTGAGTTGTTTTGTATATGTGTTGTTGTGTTGTTGTGTTGATATGTAGGTGATATGTAGGTGTGAATGAGTGGTTTGGATTGAGTGGCAGGTATATCTGTTTCGGTGAGTACGACTTGTTGGCGCCTGGGGCTTAGTATCCTCTGACCCACCTCAAGGGAGGTCGGTAGGGCTTGAGTTTGGAGGGGAGGGAGATCTTGGCGGGTTAGATCTGGGGGGGGGGGGGTGTCTTCATGGCTTTTGGAGCCTGGCTGGGGGCGCTGGAGGCGAGCACTGGCCTGCAGTGGGTGGATGTCCGGGTTGGTCCTGGCCTCCCTGGTGCCGGGCCGGGCCCTCCCTTTGGGGGGGTGGGTGGTCCTTGGGCCCACGGGGCCCCAGGTCCTGCCCCCGGCACACAGTCGGGGGCCTGGCGTCCTGCCGGGCCTGCGGGCCTCTACCCCTGGCCCCCCGGGGCCCTTACCCTGAGGTGCTAGGGGTTTGCCTTTCGCTTCCCCTTGCCTCCTTTCCCGGCCTCCTCCTCCTAAGTTGGCCCATAGCTGTCTCTGCGGTGGACTGTCTGGGTTCTGTGCTCCATTGCGACTACTAGCTGCCCGGCACCCGGGGTCCTCTCTGTATACGTCTGGTCTCTGAAAGCAGTTGGGACACACCTGCACGATCACTCCTAGGCATGACCACTCAACACAAAACACAACTTAACCCAAATAATCTGCTTTCTCACCCTTGCACAGACACATACACATGGGGGTGTGTCTATGCATATACATTCCTATTTGCATGTGTATATGTGTGTATTTATTTGTATATATGTGTGTTTGCATATATATATATGTGTGTGTTTGTAGATATGTATGTGTGTGTATATGTATGTATATATGTGTGTATGTATGTATGTATATGTATGTGTATGTATATATATATATATATATATATATATGTATATATATATAT
This sequence comes from Labroides dimidiatus, assembly GCA_030710495.1. Classification (NCBI taxonomy): domain Eukaryota; kingdom Metazoa; phylum Chordata; class Actinopteri; order Labriformes; family Labridae; genus Labroides; species Labroides dimidiatus. The sequence continues at coordinate 129,130 of CM061143.1, forward strand.
ATATATATATATATATATATGTATGTATATATATATATATGTATATATATGTATATATGTATGTATGTGTATGTGTATATATGTATATATGTATGTGTGTGTATATATGTGTATGCATGTGTGTGTGTATATATGTGTATACGTATGTGTATGTGTTTATATGTGTATATGTGTGCATATGTGCGTATGCATGTATGTACATGTGAACATTTGTGGGTGTATGTGTATGTTAGTAAATGTTTGTATACGTATGTATATTTGTAATTAATATTGCTGTGCTCATTGTTGCCAATGATCTCTCCAGTTTATTTCCCTGCAGGTGCCCCTAGTGAATGTTGTGTCAAAGACCTCAGGTTAATGTTTCTTTTCAGGCTCAGTAGCTGATTGTTCGGTTCTCCTGTCTGTAAGCATTTGCTCAGTTGTTGTGGTTGTTCTCTACTGCTGTTTTGTTTTTTTTCTCTCCCTTTCTGTCTTTTTACTTCTCACTATGCAATCCTTTTTTTCTGTCTTCTGCTATCACTCTTGTCCGGTCTGACTGTACATTTTTGTTAACTTGGCAATACACATTAAAAACAAAAAAAAAAAAAAAGAGAGAAATTGCAAAGCACCAATAAAAAGTATCACTTAAAACTCAAGGGGAGCCTTTTCCATAAACAGCTCCTTTTGGCAAAGCAAATCTGTTCTGCACAAATACGACAGCCAGACCACAATTCTGTTGTCATGATGCTGGACAGGACAAGTGAAAAAAAAAAAAAAACTGAAGCGGTGCTCTCCTGGTTCGGTGACAGGCTGGTGCATGTTGTGCTCTCGTCTCCCTCCTTCTCGAATGACTCCACAACATCTACAGGGCTCACCACGGGTCTTGTATTCAGGATCTTACCGAGGTCGTCAAACCACACAAATTTGTCCTTAACATCCGAAGAACTACCACTTTTCTGCAAGGCGTCTCGTACTTTGATGTATTGTTGACGTAGCTTTTTAACTTTGACACGACACTGTTCAACTGTTCGGTTGAACCCATTCTCTCTCATTTTTTCGCTGAATATTTTGAATACCTCAGTGTTCTTGTGCACCTTCTCCAACAGCTGTGCAATATTTTCGTCGTTCCATATATCCAGAAGACATCTCACTTCTTCGTAACTCCACGTTTGTCCCCTGCCAGACATTTTGTTAGCCGCACTTTGCTAACTTTGGCTCTGACCAAAACAGGATATGACGTCTAGAACGGCGCGCTTTCTGTGATTGGTGCGGATGGAGTTCACACCAGAAGTAAACCGCCCTAGAGTTCACATGTCAGCGGTCCGAGACCACCCCTTCCAGGCGGACCCGGGAGCGGTTAACTGGTCCGCTTCAGAGTCCGAGGCCAGTGTTCACACAAACCGAAATGAACCGCACCAAGGAGGTAAACGCTCCAGGGTTCGGTTCAACCGGACTAAACATGGCTGGTGTGAACACGACCTAACACTGTACCTCTCAACCATAGTGATAATGTAACTCCACATTAAATGGGTTTCCTGGATTGGAATTAGTCTTTGTACTTGACATAGATATGTATATTATAGTCTTTAACAGGCAGGGGTGTTGTCAGATATAACATATGATTACTCTGTGGTTAGGACATAAAGCAGAGCAGTTTTTTGTTTGTTTTTTTAAACATTATTTGTACTAAAGTTGCTAATTAAACAATAAAAGTAATGAATTGACGAACAGTAATGTACAATAAGCAGCAATACGATTAAATGCAACAATATATACACATACATGCTTAAAGTGTACCTAAAGGACTTAAAATGAAAGTTTTTGAGTGTTTAAGTCTAACTTGTACCATGCTTTGTTCTTCCAGTTGGATGAAGAATCCAGGAGCAACTCCTCTTTATCAGAGTCCTCTGTCTGCATGGACTCTGAGTATGTCCCAGACAATGATTGCTCTTCATCAAGTGATGAAGATTCAAAAAAGTCAAGGAAAGTTTCGCAGCTCTTCAAGCCATCCAGTGATGAAGAAGATGAAGAAGCTGGAGAAAAGTTGGAGTTGGACAATAAAGACAAAGACAAGGGCAAAGACAAGACGTAATACAAACAGATGAAGTGACATCAAGTCTGACAGTGAAAACCTGTAAGAAAAGAGCTGACGGAAAACGGTCATGGGATAAAAAACACTATTGTCCCTATTGCGAAGAGCCAAATGCTAAAATATCAAGGCATTTGCAGCGGAAACACATGGACATTCGAGACGTGGCATACGCATGCAGCTTTCCCCGAGGATCCAAAGAGAGAAGGGATCTCTTAGAGCAACTGCGGAATAAAGGAGACTTCAAACACAACAGCAAAGTCCTAGAAAAAGGCAGAGGACAGCTCGTCACATGGAAACAGCCTTCATCCAAAGCTTCTGTTAAAGATCACAGGGTTCCCGCGGATCCTTAAAAAGTCTTAAAAGGCATTGAATTTATGAATCTAGAATTAAGGCCTTAATTGGCATTAAAATGTCTTAAATCAATCTTCCAAACGTCTTAAAAATATTAACACGTGATAAGTATGATTTTATGACTATAATTAGTCTCAAATTTCTAAATAAATGGTAACATTTATGCATTTATATATTTAAATAATTTACCGAATGACTCTCGTGGTAACATTGCGCAATCACGTTAGCGGAACTAGCAAACCAGATGTGATGTGATGTGGTTGCAGCCGGAACTCTTCAGAGCAGACGCATGACGTTCATCTTGCAACTTTTAACCACATGGGGAAGTGCAGATTTAACGAAAACTGGCTCTCGAATAAAGATTTTTCTCCATGGCTGAAAGCGGGTACCGGGCAATGTGTACGAAGCACGGTGCACTTTGTGCAAGAAGTGTTTCAAACTCGGCACGATGGGAATCAAGGCAGTGGAATCTCACATGCAAAGCGCAAAACACAAGTCTTCAACATCGAGCTGCCAACAAACGCCAGGGATTTCCAAGTTCTGCGCTACACTCGTCTCCACCGTGCCTCCACCGCAAGCCCCGAAATCAATCACCGGGACTGCCGGACCGCATCTGAGGACTCTCTTTGGATGTACGCCTACGCTAAAAGCAGAGGTACTGTGGTGTCTGAACACAGTGACAAAACATCAGTCATATAAGTCAAATGAGGGAGTTGGAGACTTATTCCGAGCTATGTTCCCGGACTCTGACATTGCCCACTCATTTGCATGCGGTTCCGACAAGACGGCGTACATCTGCAAGTTTGGATTAGCCCCGTATATTTCAGAGCAGCTTGTTGCGGATGCTAACAAGGGCGCGTTTGTTCTAATGTTTGATGAGAGTCTCAACCAGACCAAGAAAACAAAACAACTGGATCTGCATATACGCTATTGGTGCGAAGATCACGTCCAGTCAAGGTATTCGGGGTCGCAGTTCATGGGACATGGAACAGCTGAGGATTTACTACGCCATTTCAAAGTAAGTAGGCGGCAAACAAAAAAATATTATTATGGAAGCAGAGAATAAGAAACATCATTCTGCCTGTCCCCTGCATGTAAATGTGGCGACCAAAACTTTCAATATAATGCAGTCCACTTCAACACTGCAAACTATAACATCAGTAATTAAGCTAATATCTGTTCTAAAAATGTCAATCAAAACTGAATATTATTATATTTGTAAAGGTAGAAGTCATGGTTGTTGTATTGGATCAGATATGGATATTTTCTATGCTGAAGTTTTACAGATGTTTCTATAGGCTTTGTGTAGCAGAGTGGTTCTACAAGCAGGTCAGCGCATCATCAGGTGGTTTCAGAGAGTGACAAGGTTCAGTAAATGCATCATGGAAACAATATAGCATGTAATGATATTAGAAAATGTACTTTGTAATTTGTACTTTTGAATACGTAAGTATTTTTAAAAGTAAGAACTATAGTACTTTAACTCAAGTATAATTTTGACAAAGCAACTTTCACTTGTAGTTGAGTAGTATTTATTTATTTATTTATTCATTCATTCATTCATTTATTTATTTGACCAGGAGTATCTATACTTTGACTCAAGTACAGGGGTTGAGTACTTTGTCCACCACTGATGGTCTACAGTTGACTTGTTAAAGTGATATTCCACTTTTCAAGAATAAGCCACTCAATATGTACTCACCTCTATGCTGATATGAGGATGGGTGAAAATTTCAGTTCACAAAACAATCCTGGAGTTTAAAATGTAAAAAAAAAAAAAAAAAAAAACGAAACACAAAATGTCTCTGCTCTCTGTGGTGGTTGATGTATCATGAGACTTTGTAGATTTCTTTATGGACGCATGTGATGTCGCTTGGATTACACCACAGAGAGCAGGATGGAGACATTATGTATTTGTTTCTCATTCACTCTAATTAGCTGCAAGGCTGTTTTCTGCTGAAACTCCAGGATTGTTTTGTGAACTGAAGATCTTCACCCATCCTCACATCGTCATAGAGGTGAGTACATATTGAGTGGATTATTCTTGAAACATGGAATATTGCTTCAAGGTGTTATTATTAATACCTTTTCTGTATCAGCCTTCCATCTGTTACAAAGACAATATGCTTTATGACAGTTAGGCAAATATGTACTGGATTAATCCAGTATGATTTCTATGTGATTCATGTGCTTCAACATTGTTTATTCTCAGGAAGGTGCCAGGGACCTGGATAGGCGTAATCTGTTGTCTGTTTCCATGGATGGACCAAACGTTAATTGGAAGTTCCTGGAGCTTCTGCAGCAAGAACAGGCAGAGCAGTATGGGGGGGCTCAACTGATTGTGGTTGGAAGCTGTGGCCTCCACACCTTACATAATGCTTGCAAAAGTGGCTTTGTCATGTGGCAACTGGACAAGGTTCTGAGGGCCATGCATGCACTCTTTCATAATACACCTGCAAGGAGGGAGGACTTCATGGTTCTTACTAAAACCACACAATTTCCACTGCCATTCTGTGGCCACCGGTGGCTTGAGAATCTACCAGTTGTGGAGAGGGCTTTAGAGGTATGGCCTTCAGTGACCATGTACGTGGATGCAGTCAGGTCCAAGAGGCTACCAAACCCAGGAACCTCATCTTTTGACACCCTTGAAGCAGCACAAAAAGATCCTCTCATCAAGGCAAAACTTCATTTCTATCTGGCTGTCATCAGGACCTTCAGGCCCTTCCTGACCACATACCAGACAGATCAGCCAATGATGCCATTCCTTGTGAATGATTTGGCAGAATTGATGAAGGTAATTATATTCTGCTACTAAGCATTATTTGTGTTTCTGATTTTATACATACATTATATACATGATGTGACAGTTATATAATGTTGAAAAAATCTGAAAAAAAGAAGCAAAGGAGTGTTGACATATTGACAGTCAATATGGTTGTAATTATTTGGGTTACATTTTAGCTTTTCTGTTTGCAGTGTATTTTGAGACGTTTCATCAAGAGGGAGGTCCTTCAGGACATCAGTCCACTCCAGTTAGCCAGACTGGATGTTGGTGACAAAAAGAATTGGCTCCATCCTAAGGAAGTGAACATTGGCTTGGGTGCAGAATCAACCCTGAAGGTAGTGTTTCAAGTTATTGTTTAAAATATTACCAGGATCCAGAAAATGTATTCATTAGTTGTTACATAGGTTACTTTCTTTATCCCTGTCAGGAACTCCAAAGACAAAAAAAGATAGGAGAACTCACAGTCCTAGAGTTTAAGAGGGATTGCATCAAGGTGATGTCAACTATCCTGCAGAAAGTGCAAGACAAGAGCCCCTTGAAATATCCTACTGTGAGGCAGCTGACCTGTTTGGACCCTAGAAAGATGTTCTCTGATCCAGACTGGTGCCAGGGCAAGATGAGCAATCTCGTCCAGAGGTTTTTGCATGATAAGCAGTTGTCAGGGGGTGTCTCAGCTGGTATGAGAGAATAGAGTAGTTTAGGTTTTCTTTCTGCTTTCACTACGATATCTCTCTAAATGTAAAATAAACAAAGAGTGATGCAAAGAGCATCTAAAAGTGTTAGGTGTCCCGAAAGCAGTTCTTCTTATTATTATGAATTTGCCTGATTCTTATTTAATACTTAATGTGACTGTAAAAGAAAGTGTTTGCATTTTTTATTGAATTTTGCCCGTGCCTTTGTATTGTGTCTTGCAGGTGACGTGATTACACAGCAGTTTTGTGACTTCTTATCTGTTGAGGCTAGAAATGACACCTTCCACTCCTACCAACCCACTGAGACAAGGGTGGATGTCTTCCTCCATCATGCTTTCCAGAGCAAATGTTACTCTGAGCTATGGGAGTTTTGTAAGAAGCTTCTTCTCCTTTCGCATGGCCAGGCAACCGTGGAGAGAGGCTTCTCAATAAACAAAGAGGTTGAAACATGCAACATGCAAGAAGAAACAATGGTCACCCAGCGACTGATCTGTGACTATGTCACTGTTTGTGGGGGTGTCCTCAAGGTCCCCATCACTAAAGAGCTGCTGTCCTCAGTTACATCAGCTAGGTCAAGGTATAGGATGTACCTAGATGAGGAAAAGCGAAAGAAAATGAATGAAATTGCGACACAGAACCAAAGGGCAACTGCAGAGCGCATTGAGGAACTTAAGAAGAAGAAAAAATGTCTGTCTGAGGTGGCAAAAGTTTTGCTGGATGATGCCGATCAGCTTGCCACACAAGCTGAGGGAAAGGCTGGCACCCTGATGGCACAGCTCATCACCAAATCAAATACGCTAAGGAAGCGGTACAAAGAAAAAATGGCAGAATTGCAACAGGTTGAGGAGGAACTGAAAAAAGCCTGCACATCCATGCCATAGCTGTGAAAAAAAGAATAGTTATTCAGAATTAAGTTATCTGTCAGTTGTGTTTTACTGAAGATTCATGATGTATGCATCCTGTTATGTATTTTACAAGTGTTCAACTCTGGAAAGTGTTATGTTTTTCAAAATGAAACTTTTTCACTTCAACCAAAAAGTCATGTTTTATGTTAAAATAAACATTTGGGTAAAATTGTCCCTAACCCAATGTAATTGATATGTTTTTTTCATTTGTGTTTATTGTGAAGTTGGTCTTAAATTTAATTTCAGGTGGTATTAAAAAAGTCTTAAAAAGTCTTGAATTTAACTTGCTGTAAGCTGTAGGAACCCTGGATCATCTGCCATGCACTTACTGTTATGGAATGTTTTCTAAAAAGTTACTGTGGAAACATCAGTCCACATGCAGGAGTACAAAATCTTGTGTGACAGATGAAACAAACACAAGAAGAAGAGTGCAAAGTTCTGCTTCTCGCCTTCTTCCGATCACTGCTTCATCCAGCGGATGTCAGGAAATCATCAACAACATGCGGCAAGATGATGTGTCCTTTCACATCAGAAGTGACCCATTGATTTGCCATTACGGTGATTCACTGTACGCAAAACATGGGCCTATGAAGTCCAGACACCAGTATATTTCACAGCGAATGAGGGAGCTTGGCCGTTTCATGCTGACAAGACAGTGAAGAACCTTGGTGACTTATGTGTACCATCCAAATTTCAGTTTGTTGTGAATGTGGCTAAGAGGCTGACAGAGTTTACCATCCACCGCAGTAAAGATTGGATTCTGTCTGAAAGGAGCTGCTGAGGTTCTGATTGGTCAGGCTCTGATGAATGATGATGACTTGGCTGAAAAAAGAGCCAAAAAGTTCCTGGAACTTTTGGAGAGGAGCTGGAAAAACCATGTGTCCATCAGTGCTCACCAAACTATCCAGGAGAAGAGATGGAACAAAGATGATGATATTCCTCTCACCAAAAATGTGGTAACCCTGAGAGACCATCTCAGGGTGGTTGAAGATAAAGCCAGGGAGGAGCTTACACAGCAACCGAGTTTATCAGCATACAAGAAGTTAAATGAAACCGTTCTAGCTCAGGTCATTATCTTCAACAAGCGCCGTGAGGGTGAAGCATCACGCTTGACCCTTGAAACCTATAAGACTGCAAGTAAAAATCCCATCAATGAGGACATTTATGAAACCCTATGTCCACTGGAGAAAGAACTGAGCAAGTTACTGACTCGCATCGAAATCCGTGGTAAAAGAGGCAGGAAAGTTCCTGTTTTCTTGACGGAGAGAATGAAGGAGTCCATTGAACTGCTGGTGGAAAGGAGGGATGACGCTGGAACACCTGCTGAAGATCCGTACCTTTTTGCTGGACCTGGTGCAGTGACAAACATTCGTGGGTGTGACTGTCTGCGAAAATATGCGAAGGAAAGCAAAGTGGAAAACCCTGAACTCATGAGATCGACCAAATTAAGGAAACAAGTTGCTACACTCTGTCAACTCCTTGACCTGAGTGAACAAGAGCTGGAACAAGAGGCAAAATTCATGGGGCACGATATCAGAGTTCACAGAGACTTTCACAGACAGACTGACAAAACATTTCAAATTGCCAAGATAAGTAAACTACTGTTTGCAATGGAGCAGGGCACGGGGAGTTTAAAGGGGGAAAACCTGGACACAATCACTCTCTCTCTCTTTTTGTGGTATGTAAATTGATTATGTTAATATGCTCTTTGATTGTCATATGTAACCCGGGTGGAAAACCGGATATTTTTCCTTTTCACTCCTTCTAATCACAGCCTCGGTGCGGTTTTTATCGTTACGTCGTGCGTCATGACGTAAGCTGTTGTTACGTCATCACGTGGTTAAGCGCGGCCAATAGATGCGGCTTTAACCGGGAAGCTTAAACACAGTACGGGGAGCGCGAGCTGAAGCGTACACAAGACGGACGCTGCAGGGAGCTGACTACCGGCGCTGATAATGACAACGACCTGTGTGCCTGAGTTAACTTCTGAACCGGTGAGTCACGCCAACTGTTAGCGTAGCTTAGCTTAGCTTGGCCGCTCTCTTTGGGTTACCTGGAGCAGTTGGAACGGACTTTTATGCTGATTTCTATAAATATATCTGATTTAAATGAATATGAATCATATTGAAACAATGTGGTGCTAATGTTGTATTGTGATATGTGTATTTAAAGGCTGATAGCAATATAATGCACTTTAATGGCCACGCTTCATAATTGTTTGGAGCTAATGCTATGCATGCACTTTAAAGAGCCTCAGGTGATGGAGCCATGTTACGTGCCTCTGATTGATTGATGGATTGATTGATGTGCTCTTTTATTTTGCACTGTTTTATATCCGGTAACTTGAAATCATAGATTGCTATATTTAATATTGTACAATATGGGAATTTTTCACTGATTTTATGATGCGACTTTCACCATTGATCCTGTGAATTGAAATGAAATGTATATGGTGTGCACACAGAAACTTTATCCTGGCCCTGTTCCTTTTTATCCAGGCCAGAGATGATGGCGAGCTTAGAGCCTAGAGAGTATCCATGAATGAATGCTGTGCAAAGGCTGGAGATGAGTCCATGAAATTCCAGGCTACGGCCTCAACGCCAACATTCAGCAACTTTGGAGAATCTGATCTGTCCTCCTGCTCTGGTCGGGCCGGTAGGAGGCTCCTTTGCAGCCACCCTTTCTTTCTTTCTTTTTTTTCCCCCTTGCGCTAGTCCATGCAGATTGCCCTGCGAGCCGCTCTGAACCCCGTCACTCCCTCACTCACACACGTCCTTTTTCCCCTGGACTATTTTGCTGCTCTGTTCCTGTCTGGTGGACTTTAAATGACATGAACCGAACTGAATTGTGCATTGCACTGGACTGAAATATCACATGATGGAGTGAACTTAAAATGAAATGTTAACAGTTATTATTGGTCAGTTATGTATTTGTATGTCTGTGTGTTGTTAATACATGTGAATATTGCAATTACAAATCCTGTCTCGGTCTCTCTCTCTCCACTCCCAGAGTCAAACCTTAAATCTTCTGATATCTAGCCTGTTACAGTGTTATTTAAGGACCCAAACTGTACTTAAGTATTTACACTTATGCTACACATACATCCACAGTAAGGTTTTTTTTTTTTCCATTACAGGTTAGCTAATGTTGCTTCTTTATGAAATTTGTCTCTTGGAGACTTTTAAAGCAGAGCTTTAATTTTTTTTTTTAAATACTCATTCTGTTCAGTTAATATCAGTGAAGTTGGTTGGTATTACTGCACAACATCCCACCTTCATTTGAATTGGGGCTGTACAATGCAGCCGTGAAGCTAAATAGTTTATATTAGGTTGTAGTCACTGCTTTCACACAATAGTTGGTTTGTAATTCTGAGTCCCCATCAGTAATACAATTTAAAATATTGAATCATCTGTTAATCCATAAAATTAACAGTTTATTGTGCCTTTTGTCTTTAGTACTGAGCACTGGTCACTCATATTTGACCTTTGTCATCTTTCGCAGGTGAGAGCCCTGTATCAGAATCTGAGAGTGTTAAACAGAAGAGGAACCAGGAAAGAGAGGTGGTTGATGGTATATTAAAAAAAATACTGTATGTAAATAAAAAGACAAAGATAAAATTCATTTAATTTCAACACCTTTTCCAAAGTTTGAAATAAATCATTAACTGCTTTTCTTTTTCTTCTTTTGTAACTGTTTTCCCACTCTTTTTCTTTTGTCTTACTCAGAGCAATGGGAAAATAAGTTCTGTTGACTACTCTTTAGCAAATGTTTGTAGACTAGTGATTTTTGTCAATGATGAAATTAAACACTACAACTCTTTTTAAGGTGCTGAAATAACTAAGAAATGCTGTTTCTATTGAAAGAGCCTTTGAACAAACAGTGGACTGTGATTTGTTTTAGATTCTAAGCTAAAAAAAAAGAATCCAAACCTGATCCAAAAACTGAAGACTACACCCTTTTTGGGAACAAATTCCTTGAACACATTTTGTTTAAAATGAATGTCACAGTGACTTAGTCACAGTTGGTAGTCACAGAAAACTATCATGAATTTAAATGTAGCATCTCCTCAGGACTCCTTTTAGCCCTGCTACACTAGGAGCTCCCCCTAAATGACACCCTCGCTCACATGCACGAGCGCTGCTGATTCACAACCAACATTCATGGTGACTGATTCAAACTCAGACTTAAACCGGTCCTCAGCTCATGGTTTCTGTTTGCTCTACGTTAGCAGTAATCGGGGTATAGGTAGTTTTTCTGCTGTTCTCCAGAGGACTTGGATCCTCTTGGTTACGAGCGTTATATCAGGGCTAGAGCACGGCAGTGGAATGTACATGCAGGAGTCGGGCAGGACGGGATTTAATTGGTTCAATAAATTTGGATCCTAAACTCTAGGATTGGTTGGTGTTTTCCAGGTTTTCTCCTGCTGTAGACAGCAGATATTTTTCACTCTATTTTAAGAACACATCATGGATTGATTGACATCAGAGGCCTGGACTACGAAGCTGGATTTTCTCTTAGCGAGGTAACTTCTGGGTTAACCCTGGATTTTCTGTCCTACGAAGCTGGTTCACTTCTTACCAGGATGAGTCACCATGGCAACTTATGCTGAACGGCTAACCTGCTCCGGAGCAGGTTAAGATCTTGATAAGAGATCGAGTAGAAAAGCATCTCTTGACCAATCAGCTGTCTTGTAAAAGACCCTGCCCATTTTTAGAAGATCCTGTTGATGTTGGTGCACAGAGCGCTCAGGAGAGAGAGAGTTTTTAGGGAGAGATGCGATCCTTTTAATGTTCACGTGGTCATCCTGTACAAGAGATTCAGATTCTCATCAAATGGACTGAACTTCATTTGTCAGCTGATGGATCCATAAATAAATAAATTCAGTTGATTTCATCCAAACATCAGAGACAGAGTGAAGAAATAAAGCCTCACTGACCGCTTTGAAGGAGGTTTTTGTACTTGTTCCCCAAGTCTGTTAAGCTCCACTGTTTGCATCTTAATGATGTTAACTAGAGAAGTTGCATTTCCTTGCAGCAAATGCGTTGAAATGCTAAAGCTGAAGACTTGAAATCGTTGAAAAAAAGCTGAAAATGTGGAAAAATGTGAAATAAAATTTCTGAAAGGAGTAAGAAAAAGCATACCATGGAAATGTGAAAAAAAGTGAAGAAGAAAGAGTGAAGCAGTAGTGGTGAAGAAGACCAGGAAGTGAGGTAGAAGGATTGAAAAAGAAAGAGTGAGTAAAAAAGTGAAGAGGAAGATGGAGTGTAAAAGAAGTGAGAAAGAAATAGTGGGGGAAAAAGAGTGAAGAAGCAGTGAGGAAGAAAGAGTGAAGGAGAAGTTTAGGAAAAAGAAGTGAAGAAAGAGTGATGAAGAAAAGAGTGAGGGGGAAGGGGTGATGAAGAAAAAGAAGCAAGGGAGTAAAGAAGAAGAAGTGAGAATAAAGGAGTTAAGAAACGAGAAAGCAGGATAAAAAGAATGAGCTTAAGAAGACGTGACGTGCTCTTTTGACCGTCTAAACAACAAAATGTTGCATTCATACAGTCTGTGGCTCCAACACAATAAACAAACACCATGGCATATACATAAATAAAAACAAAGACTTACAGCTGCCTCCATCTCAGCCAATGTGGTTAGAATGTTGTTTTCTCTTCAGATGAACCAAAACTAGTTTGATACACACAACATTTAGTACAAACTCATCCATACATTAGTACCAATCAGACGTTACACATAGAGCACATACACACCAATGGATTCAATCGGAGCGGACTCTTCTTAAGGCTATTAGTTGCTTTATCAGTTTCTAGGTTCTTGAAGGGTAAAGCCAATTTTATCACGGATCAAATTTTGCAGATAAAAGTCTGCTTACCATAAATTTTGGAGCGCGCTTGTGTCTGAGGAAACGGGCCTCATCGCAGAAGGTTTCTGGTGACGGCTTGAAGACCCTCCTGGCTGGCTCGCCACTTATGTTGTGTAATTTTTCATGGTAATTTATGGCCTAAGACTAACTGCTGGCTTTGTTGTGGTGGTCCCAGCATTCCTCTTTCTAAACACTTCATAACTTGATTTTTCTAATGTCCCTATGCCAAAACTCTTGAAGAAGAAGAAGAAGATGCAGAGTCAATCATCAGGAGAGTCCAGTTCAGCTTGAGTCCATACTTTATTCAAAGTAAGCGTATTTGAACAAAGCACATGAGTTGTGAGCTTCTGCAGATCACCCCAAGCAATTGAAAACATGAACAACAAATATACTTTTTATAACCCAGAGGATGGTTATTTCCTCCTTGCTCCTGTCTCCGGATTGGTCGTCTCTGTCAAAAGAGACTGAAAAGTCTCCTTTAGGTGAGCTCCCTATAAGGAGGGAAGATCCTTCCTGATCGATGCAGGGGTTAAAAGTAGAGACTGATTGCTGTGGTCATTCTGAAGAATCTGCTGTGAATCAAACTGAGCATTATTCAAAGGTGTCATCATGAGTTTGCTTATATACTTTGGTTTTGAATCTGGTTGCAACAGTTTTTTCTTTCATTGACTTTGTTCCCATGTTGGTTAATGCATCTTTAAGATATTGCTTTTTCCTAGTCCAGCAGGTCATCTTAGGTAGATCAGATGTCTGTGAGCCTCAGCAAGCTGCACTCATCTTTCTCTTCTTCTTCTACAGCCTCTTGGAGATCCCACATGACACATTTATCACACACCCGGACAACATTCATTGGACCACTGCTACAGCCAAACTCATCTTCGACAACTGGACAGCACAGTTAAATTTATAAATTCACACGAATCAAAACCAGAACACAACACAGCCCCCCAACCCGTCATAACCACCACACCGGACCCAACACTAACAGTGCACCCTAACCTGGGTTGTGATTCTACATCAAACATGTGGAATCTATCAAATTATTCACTCCATCCACACACCACATCAACCTTTTAGAGAAAGGCCTATCATTTATCACGAATTGTGTTGGAAACGGATCAAAATTCCGCCTTTCCTTTTAAGATAAAGGGCATGGTTAACAGAGTGTGTGATCAATGTTGTATCAATGGTATACTGTGTCTATCTCACTAACATTGTGCATGTTTATAGGACTTTTTCTAACACGAGTGAATATCCATGCATGTATGTGTATACGTATACATATTTACAGATATAAAATAAGTTATACAAGTGGGATCTTTGACACCTAGCTCGTATGAACTCTAGATGTCTTACTCCTATTTTGTGGTTGATAAGCACCGTTTTACCTCTCTCTCTCTCTCTCTCTCTCTCTCTCTCTCTCTTTCTCTTTCTCTCTCTCTCTCTCCCCTACATTGGAGAGAAAGATGATGATTGGAACAAGTGGCACTGGCCCGTGCAAGCCCTTGACATACCCATACAACGGGGGGGGGGGGGGGGGGGGGGGGGGGGGTCGTCACTGTAAATATACCCTAATCTAACCTTCTTACCCCAACCCACAACAGCTCTATCATGCTGAAATCCACCACCAGCTTCACGTCTGTGGATTTCCTGGATACCACGACCTAGAAGGGTGTGGGATTCCGGGAGTAAAACAGGATGTAAAAGTGTTCTTCAAAGAGACAGACACTCAGACGCTCTGCTTTTTAAAACGAGCCACCATCCGAGACACACTTTTATGCTGGGCTGGTCACATCTCAGCTGTTGAGACTTCACAGGATCTGTTGTGACGAAGGGGATTTTAAACAGGCCACCAGAACGCTGTTCTCAGCTTTGGCCACAAGAGGGTACTCTCGCTCTTTCCTGAGAAAGTGCTTCAAGACCTTCCAGGAGACGAGGCCAAAGCAGATCTCTCCAATCCCCCCCTTTGTCACTACATATTCACCATCAACTGTGAAATTAGTGAGGATGATAAAAAACAACTTTAATTTGCTCATGGGAGACACAAATTTGCTGACAAACCAGAGAATTATAGCAGCTTACAGGAAAAACAGGAACCTGCAATCTTACCTGGTAAAGGCAAAACTCCCGGCTCTGTTGACCTCTGCACCCAGAGGTCACGGAGAATTTTTTAAGCACCAAACTTGGCTGCAAAATAAACACAATAAAACAATTTTTAAGGTACAGCTGCGTGGAAGCCCTCAAACTAGGAATTGTGTTTACCTGATAACCTGTACTGCCTGCGGAATGCGCTACATAGGTGAAACAGGTAACACAATTCTGATGAGGTTCACACAGCATAGTTACAATATTCTGAGGAAGAAGGAGACTCACACCCCATTAGGGGGGCACTTTCTCTTTCATGGGTGGGACACTGTCCAGGCCTCAGTCCTGGAGGCAAACCCCAGATGGAGCGTGGCGCAGAGACAGAGGGCTGAGCGTCTCTGGATCAGGAAACTCTGTACGCTCCACCCTAAAGGCCTCAATGAGAAGTAGACCCGTCTCGGTGGAGAGCTGTGATGGACAGTGCACTGGATCTCGGGGTCCCATATGGACCCAGGGGTCCCTAACTCCTGACCTGCTAACGCTAACCCTTACCCTAACTAGGCCCTTATTCTGCCGGAGCATAACAGCCTGCCCCTAACGACCCCCCACCCCTTTTTTATCTCTCTCTCTCTCTCTCTCTCTCTCTCTCTCTCTCTCCTACACCAGAGAGAACGTTGATGACTGGAAAAAGAGGTTTGAACGATATGCCCCGGCCAGTGCAAGCCCTTGACATACCCATACAACTGCCCAGTCAACGGATGAAGCGGGGGGTGTCACTGTAAATATACCCCAACCTAACCCTACCCCAGGGGGTCATTGATGGCAAAATGCCCTTACCCCCCAACTCTCCTATTTAAATCTAATTTTGACCTTGGTCCAGCACTTAGACCTGATCCCAGTCTGTGGGACAATATGTTTGGAACTTGGCAGACTTATGATGGGGCAGTGAACATATTTATTTATCAACCAAACAAACAAACAAGAACAGTAAACTCACACATCAACTAGGATTGATTTAAGAAGAATTCATACAAATCAAAACTATACTCGTAAATAACTTTAAAAAAAAAACATTAAAACATGGTTTTCCCCGGACACCCCATCGGCAATGGAATGGTTCAATAACTTTAGAGATACTGAAAGATCTTTGTCATTTATACATAAAGCAAGACCATCTACTGTGCAAATCTGGGACGCCCTTATAACTTCTCTTTCCTATGTAACACTGTTTGCTGATATATAAAGTTACAGCTATGGCCTGAACTGGCTGACTGCGAGACTCTTTGTCATCTAATGTAATGCATATTATTCCATGTATAACATGTGGATACATATGTTTTGTTATGTTTTGTTTTTTTCCCATTCTTTTTCCCTGAATTAATAATGGCAAAGCAATGGCACTATGTTTGTAATATAATGTTCTAATTGTTCAACAAAAAGTATGTCACAAAAAAATAAACAACAACAAAAAAAAAGGAGAAGCATGAAAAGTTCTAACACAATGTTAAAATTTATATGATTCAAAATTCAAAAGTCAACTGAGGTTTCTGCTTGGGAGGGGGGAGCTGTACACACCCCTCTACATTACATCATCTTAGATTAGATTAATTAGATTGAATTAGAACAATAGGACACATAAGTCTCTTTTATCTATTTCTTCTTATTGTTGACAGTGGCGTTTTCTCCCGGAGGCCAAAGGAAGCCATGCTTCCTCTCTTTTTTCAGACTGTAGCTGTTTTAATAAAAATACTCCTTTTAACAGTTTCGATAATTCTGTGTTCTGTCGCTGTCATCTCTTCCTCATTTCTCTCCTCTACTTATTGAGCATTTTACAACGTGTACAACAGCTCCCTCCTAAATGTTATGTGGCGAATGAGTGGTGAAAATACGGTATTGCACACTGTTGTCCGCAGGGAGGCCGGGCCGAGTTGGCGTCCCTTTGTGAAAAAAAATCAAGAATGATTAACCAATCAGATGAGGCTGTCGTCATGACACTGCTCATCTGTGATTAGTCAAGACTGTGTCAAGGGAAGCCATCCTGTCTTTGGCCTCAAACCAATCAAATCACAGTGTCGTCGTCATCGAGCCGCTGAATGAAATGGAGGGAGGTTAGCATATTTGTGTTGATGTAACTGGTTTGGATCTGCGTTTTTTCCTTTTTAAACTCTGATGAAGGACGACCGACACAGGATCTGGCTCTATCTTCGTTTATTCTGTTGAACACAAAAAAATTGAGCCCCAGAGTTCCTATTAATTATGCAGCCCGTCTCTGCTCCTCTCCCCAGAGATGACATAGAAAAGGGCGCTGGGGGGGCGCACCGCTGCCACTAACTAAACAAAAAAATCACATATTTGGAACATTCATTACAATAATCATACCTGTTGAACACAAAAAAATCGAGCCCCAGAGTTCCTATTAATCGTGCAGCCCGTCTCCGCTCCTGCACCGATGAAAAACACATTGCAGCTAGCTTAAACAGTGCGTATGAGTTAGCACGAAGCACGTGCACATAGCTAACCCAAGTAACGAAATTAAATAACATTTTTGACGTGACATAAAACCTAAATAAAAATAAAATCTACTCAGTAAACATAAAACACATCATACAGGGAAAAGGCACACAGAAAATAAATAAAAAGAAGTAAAAAAAGTGATTGAATCAACCAACGAGCACCTACCTCTCCCCAGAGATGACATAGAAAAGGGGAGAGGGCAGGGGGCAACCCAAATATAAAGGAACACAAGACACCAACGAAGAAGAAAATGAACAGAAGACGAGGCTGCACAAAAGAAAAAGAAATACTTAAAATGAAATTAACTAAAAGAGGCTCTATAACGGATGGGCTCAGGTATAATTTTTGTAATTATAACATGACATTTCTCAATATTTTTAACCCCGTTACATTGACACTGTGCATGAAGCGGCCGGTTGTGTATTCGAGTGGGCGGTTGTGTAGATTAATAAGATGTTTAAGCTAAGTCAAGAGGACAATGTGTGTGAATGAGTGACTGAAGGGGGGGGGGGGGGTGAAAGGGCGTGTGTCCGTGTTCAAAGTGTCTGTTACATAACAAGCGTGTGTACGTAAAATGAGCGCTCTCTGGACGCTCTAAACCGTTCATTCCATTACATGAAATAGCGATAAACAAGCTGCAACATAGTCTTTATGTACCCAACTCCCTATACAAAAAATACAGATTAGAGGCTCTGTCTCACTTGGCTTCCTCAAAAAAAATCCCCACACCACTGATTGTTGAACAGGCTGCCTGAAGAGGGCACTCTGTGCCTCTGTCGCCTGGGTCAGAAGTGAGAATGGCAGGGATGACAGGTCTCGCCACTGTCCATATGTACAAGGTTACAAGCCTCAAATTTTGGAAACCAAGGCTCCCAGAAAAACCCAGAAAAAATAATATAAGTAAACACAAGCAGTTCACACAAGCGCACTTCAACAAGTACATGAACAAACAACAACAACAGAAACATGTACAATGAAACAACAACCACAACAAAATAAGCAAGAACAAGAACAGGGAGGAGCGGCCTGATGACCCGGACTTTGTTTGGATCAGAGTGTTGGCTAACCCAAAATGCTTGAGTGTTGTTAAATGGAGGGGAGATGTAACAGTGGGAAACATGAGCCTGTCCCAGCTTTTTAGAAACATGTTGAAGGCATCAAATTCAAAAACAGTGAAAATTTTCACAACAAAAAGAATCAGTTTGAACAACAAGTATCTCGCTTTTTTTTAGTGTATTCAACTGAATAAAGGTAAACAGGGTTTAAAAATCATTGTCCAAACTACTTTGGAGTTGGGTTTGTTAAAATAATAAATCAACTCTTAATATATCATTACAAACGTACAATCATACATTTTATTTGCAGATCTCAAGTTGTGAAATATGACTGATAGAGTGAGGTAGTGTTTTCAGTGTGTGTGTGTGTGTGTGTGTGCATCTGCCCATGCTGAATGATTTTATGTGAAAGACCTGAAGAAAAGGTCATGACAGATATGTTTTATAGAGTAATATTATTAATCCTTTCTTCCTGTCAGACTCATCGTCACTTTTTGTAGCATAACAACTCATAATACATGTTGTTCTGATATCCATCTTTTTTTAACCTTTCTGTGCACACTTTAATGCACAGATCATGTTTTGTTGCCTTGTCACTGATAAAAATCTTTATTTATTTTTTTGTCCATCATTCCCTTTAAGCCCACTCAGAAAGTTAAGGCAAGCTAACGCGCAATCAGGTTAAGGTGGGTTTATCTCCTCTCCATCTGTCTGAGTCTATCTGCAGGCTGGACGGGGGCTCAGGTTTCCCTCTCTGCACAGGGCTGGACGTGCCCTGGTCACACGCCCTCCTCTGTGTTCGTAAGGCTGGGAGCCGCTGGGACACACGGCTTCCCACACTTCTGTATGCAGCGCACTCAGCTGTGTGCACAATGGAAGTGTGTCTGCTCACACAAAGCCTCAGGACTGTTCTCAGGCAGTCAGGCACGGCACAGACAGGCCATCTGGTTCAGCTGCTGACACACAGACACAGAACATCACAACTGGGGATCATATTCGAAGTATTGGCTCAGTTTATTCGAGTAAACATTGATTTTGTGTCTGGTTTACTTATTTATACTATATTTTCATTGGTTAACAGGGGTGATTGGGATGCTTTTAGAACATAAGAGTTGAAGTATTTCACAATCAAATGACTAAATGAAGAACTAAATAGATGACAAAACTCAAACATTCCAAAATACAGGGTAGAAATAATAATAATAATAATAATAATAATAATAATAATAATAATAATGATTAATAATAAATAATAATGCTTAAATTAGTCTGCTACAAATGATTTTTATTAAGTTTTATTAGAGTAAAATGAGTTTTTTTCCAACAGTTCAAACTGTGTGAGATGTAGTTCAAGCTAACTTTCACAGAAGAAGGTTACGACAAAACAACAACAACAACAAAAAAACACTAATTAAACTAAAGGTGAGGTAAAGATAAGCTTCTCGTTTAGTAGGGAAGTTAAATTTGAATTTTTCTCAATGAAATATAGTTATTAAAGTTTTATTTCCACCTTCCTCTCTTAAATAAATGTCATCAAAATGTCAAAGCATGGTGGGAAAATGTTCCCGTGTCCATCTCAGGAGCAGTATTTTCCCTCTGACCTCTGGGTTGTATGGCACTCAGATAAAGCATCCCACCTGTTCTCTGTGACAGGCATTAAATCCTCACTATTGTCCCCAAATCCAAGCCTTCTGATTGGCTGAGGGGCTGGGAGAGCACTGGATGAGGAGCATAAAAGGCAGATCAGATCACAGATCCTCAGACTCTCCTCAACACCACAGCTCAGCTCAGCTCAACTGAAACCAGCAGACTCAACATGTCTCTGTACGCAGATCTCACTTTCCAGGACAGCGTGAAGGAGCAGCTCTTCAGGTGAGGACCAGACCAGATGAGAAGCACTGTCCCTCCAGTGTCTTTCCATCTCCGCACAACTTGATTCTATTTCAAAAAGTTAAATGTGAGCTAACGTTCTGATGTTCTTCTTTTGCAGATGTAAACTCAGCATGATGGAGAAGAAATGCAGCAATGCTTTGGAGAGGCTGAAGGCTCTGATCGGGGAGCATCTGCAGAGCGGGATCCCGGTGTCAGACCTGCTGGAGAAAACAAAGTCCCTGCTCACCTTGAGGAAAGCTTTGCTGACACACAACGGCTACTCCAAATACTCCAGAGACATTTTACGGCTGTTTCCTGATGCGGAGGAGGACCTTGCTCCACTCTGCTGCTGAGGACAAAGAGAAAAGACTTTCAACGTCACTTAAAGCTGTATGAAAATCCTGCAGGTTGTGTGATTTGAAACAGATGCAGCTGCCTGTGCAGGAAATCTGTATTTTGAACAGAGATGCAATTTTTTTTTGCATCCAGAAGTCTACAGATCTACTAAACTTTTTTATAAAATATATTTTTGATTTTGACTTGAAGCCGAGCGAAAAGAGAAAAATGCACTGACCTCAAAGAAGAGTCAGTCTCTAACTTTTAAACATGTTTTGCTGCTATTTGTGAGATATTTGACTTTTTTTCTTTGTGATGTTTTGTTTGATTGAGAGCACAGCAGATAAACAGCAATAAGCTCCTGATGTTTGAATCTTAAGCACCAAAATGTTGTGAAGTTAATGAGATTGCTGCAGAAAAATCTGCTTCAAACTTGTCAGCCGAACAGAGACTGTGTACGTTCTTCCTGCTGTGGGAAACGCTCTGTTTGCTCACGTCACAGTTTGCATATGCTGCCTTGTTTCAAGGTATAATTTACAACATTTTTCTTTTTTATTATAAAAAAAAAAACAACAACAACAAACCTTTCTTCTGGAAAGGGATTTTTGTTGCTTTTGTGTATGCCATGTATGCATATTTTGTTTTGTTCATCACCTTTTAATTTTATTCATCCAAAGTGGATTGTTATTTCTTTTGGAGTTTTTTTGGATTTCAAGAAAATAATAAATATCAGAGAGATTTAATTGTTCTCGTGTCGTGTTATTCAGATTATTTCAGCGAAAATGCATCTTTTAAACTCTTTAAATGCTCTTAAAAGGAACAAAAACAATATACTTGGTTTTATAGTTTCACGTCCTTCTTGAAGCAGCTTCAGGAGCCAGTCCCTCAGGACAAGACTCTAAAGCACCAAACTGCTGAACATCAAACTTTCTAATCTAAGTCTAATCTTCAACAAACGCAGCGAAAACTAGAGTCAGAGATTAGCAAGCTGACAAAGTGACAGCTAAGACGACAGGTTTTATACCTTTGACATGGGCGTAAATCACTCTTATGGAAAACCTCTTTTCTTTTAATACTTCCTGATTGGTTGTTTTCTTATATCTCATGTTTATCAAAACCTGCTCTCTGGTTACATCATCTCAGTTTTTTAACAGAGCCCGGCAGGATCAAAACCACTGTTTACATAACTTCCAGAGTCCTGTTCAACAACTCAGATTTGTGAGACCTGTAACTCAACACAACTTAATCAAGAAGACACTCTCATTTCATCTCATTTCATCTCATTTCATCTCATTTCATCTCATTTCATCTCATTTCATCTTCTTTGAGTCGGTGGATGGCCGCTCCTATAAAACAACATTTCAGATTAAAGTTTGTTTTTTGACATAATTAAAATCGATTCATGAATTTAATCTGGGAAAGACGTCCCTGAATGTATGCCATATGATGGCAGCATATGTTGCTCCGAAACCTGTATGTACCTTTCAGCATTAATGGAGCCTTCACAGATGGTCCAGTTAGCCATGCCATGGGCACTAACACACCCCCATACCATCACAGATGCTGGCTTTGAGACTTTGACCTGAGAACAATCCAGATTGTCCTTTTCCTCTTTGGCCTGGAGGACACCACGTCCATGATTTACAAAAACAGTTTGAAATGTGGACTCGTCAGACCACAGCAGACTTTTCCACTTTGCGTCAGTCCATCTCAGATGAGCTCGGGTCCAGAGAAGCCGGCGGTGTTTCTGGGTGTTGTTGATATATGTCTTTGTCTTTGCATGGTAGAGTTTGAACTGTCACTTGTAGATGTAGTGATGAACTGTGTTAACTGACAATGGTTTTCTGAAGTCTTCCTGAGCCCACGTGGTAATATCCTTTACACAATGATGTTGGTTTTTAATGCAGTGCTGCCTGAGGGGTCAAAGGTCACGGGCATTCAGTGTTGGTTTTCAGCCTTGCTGCTTACGTGCAGAGATTTCTCCAGATTCTCTGAATCTTTTGATGATATTATGGACTGTAGATGATCAAATCCATCAATTCTTTCACATTGTTGAGAAACATTGTTCTTAAACTGTTGGACTGTTTGCTCACGCAGTTGTGGACAAAGTGGTGAACCTCGCCCCACCCTTGCTTGTGAATGACTGAGCCTGTTTGGGGAGGCTCCTTTTATACCCAATCATGGTCCCCACCTGTTCCCAGTTAGCCTGATCACATGTGGGATGTTCCAAACAGGTGTTTGATGAGCTTTTCTCAGCTTTCTCAGTATTTTTTTGCCTCCTTTCCCAACTTCTACTGGACGTGTTGCAGCCATGAAATTATAAGTTAATTATTATTTGGCAAAAAACAATAAAGTTTATCAGTTTGAGCATTAAATATGTTTTCTTTGTAGTGTGTTCAATTGAATATGGGTTGAGAAGGATTTTCAAATCGTTGTATTTTGTTTTTATTTACATTTTACACAATTTCCCAACTTCAACCGACTCCGGTTTGTAGTTTTTTTTTAAATTAACTTAAAATAGAAAAAGATTCATGGATGAGAAACGGCTCAATACTCCATCGGCTGCTTCTTCTAAACCAGCTCATAGATCTGCAGGCTGGTTTAACTCCTGAGGACGGTCATATCTGACTTCAACTATGCAAACACATCCTCCTCCAGGTCCCACCTCACACACCCGGTTCTCACCCCACTCTCAGCTCTCCTCCTCTCTCCTCTGCACAGGGTGACATCGGGCCCTGACCTTCAGGTTATTACTCTCTGATGGGAGAGAGAGACTTTCATGTATGACAGCTTCCTCTGGCTCTGTGGAAACCCTGAACATGACGGTGTTCATGGAGACTCAGTTTGCTTTAGATTAAGACATGAGGAGTCTATGCAGGCTGATTATATCTGACCCGACCTTTTTAAGTTGTTTTCTTCATGTTTAATAAAGATCAAAACACACTTTTAGCTCCATGAACAAGTACGTTTAAAAAAAGATGCTTTTTTCACAGTAACTGTTGCAACAGTCATTTATCTGTGCATATAATTAAAAAAAACAGCAAAGCAAAGTTTCTTTTTGTTTTTTGTGATTGTTTTATTTCGCATCACTTGGCTTGAAGAGATACATTCACATTATTTTTCCAAACAGAAACCTTCACAGAAGGAACGAGTGCTGACACTCACAGAGCGATAAAGCAGCACGTTTGTCTGCGTTAACATATTCTTATAAAACAACATCTGCTGAGAGTGCAGAGAAATCCAGAGAGGACGTTAAAAAACAAACAAAAAAAACAAAATGTGAATATCACATAAATCAGAAACATGCTCCACATTATCGACTGGTTCTCCCACATGGAGAAAAGTACAGACATGACTCTCAGTAGGACGAACAGAACTGATCACTTCACAGAGTAAAATGTGATTCAGAAAAATGTCACAACTTTCAAATCAAAGACATATTCTGCAGATATCACAGAAACAGAATCAGCCTTTATAAAAGGCAAAAAAAAAAGTTGCACAACATGTGAAATATCTGATGACATGAGACAACCAGAGTCCAACACTTTCAGGAGTCTACCACGGCCTCCAGGGGGCGCTGCTGGCTGGACTGCTCTCTTTGCTCAGAGGAGAGAAGTGGGCCTCTCTGGGTTTGTTCTCAGATGAAGACTGCAGCTCGTTGAAGTGGTTCATCAGTCTCCTCTGGGACGCCATGTCCACCTGCTCCCTGGACAGGAAGTGAGCGGCCTCCTGGACACACCTGGAGTATCCCTGAGTGACAGCTGCTGAGCTCACAGCTTGTTTCTGCTGCTGCGTCAGTCGTCTGAGGACGCTAACGCTCCTCTCCAGGACGTCTGCTTTCTCCAGCTTGGAGTCCGGCTGCTGTTTGAGGAACTCTGGACCCAGGAGAGACCTGAGCTGCTGGATGCTGCTGTTGATCCGCTCTCTGCGTAACTTCTCCACCAGAGGCTTCCTCAGCTGCAGACAGAAAAACAGCATCATTAATGCTCTTCTTCTAGAAACAGGGCTGAGGCTCTGAGAGGAAGCGCTCTTTAAATGAAGGCTGGAGTCCTGCTGGATGCTGGATTGACCTCCTGAGTCAGAGAGAGATGCTGCTGAGAGCGGCTCATGGCTGCAGTGATGGTAGGAGCCATGTCTGGATCTGTGTGCTGTAGAGGACTCTGTAGACAGGATCTGGTCTCTGCTGGATTCAGACCTCCTCTTTATAGTCCCACATCTCCATATGAATGTGTGGGTTTGGGGCTTGCTGGACTTTCTCACAGTCTCAGCCAATCAGAGAGCTGCTTGAGACAAGAATGGATCCAGCTTTGTGAATGCTGTTAATGCCTGGGTGACAATGGTGAGATCTCAGGGGAACAGGTGGAGGACTGGGGGTGGGGGTGTGTGTGTGGGGGGTGATGGAGACTCACTCACAGAGCTGTGTGTGGATGTGGGAAAGTGGTGACCCTGAGGAGAGAGCAGATCTGCTGCCTGAAGCTGGGATTGAGAACTCTTACTGAACACACATCCATCATCACAAAACAGTTTGTTAAATAAACAAACAAACAAACAAACAAACAAACAAACAAACACGATCTCTGCTGATCACTGAACAGTTCTCTCTAAGTGCTGTTCTTTTTAACTCTGATGGGTTCATCTTTTTAACACACTGCTCAAAAACTACAGCATGCACTGATGATGGAAAATGAATGAATGAATGAATGAATGAATGAATGTACTGGTTTCTAATTGTACAGTTTTGGCTTTTTACACGTGTTTTCTTAAGTTGCAGTGATGTGAGCTTTCAGGGCCACCATATTATCGTGCAAAAAAACAAACAAACAAAAAAAAAAAGACTAATTCTCTGATTTTAAACGAAAGCTTTTATTGGTTGTGAAGTTTTGCAAAATTCTACAGTTAAGGTGTGAGTCGTACTTTTTTAATCACCCCCCGTCTGCACTGCACCATATGTAAACACAAACATTCTCAAAACCACCTGGATTTAAAAAATTCGCAAATTCGCTCGGAATAAATAAAGTATTTTGAATCTGAATCTAAATAAATGTTTCAACTAAAGTTTGAGCTTTAACGTCAAATTCTTGTTCTTTCTGCAACATCACCATTCATGAGAGGCTCTCTCATGAATTCAGAGACAACCACCTTTTTATCCTCTCGTCATGAAAAACAGAGAGGAATGCAGAGGAACAATCTGAAATAAGGAGGGGGTTAAAAAAGAGAGAGAGACCCTTTGAATGTTCATTAATCCCAAACGTGTCTGCATTCCTCTCAGACCTTTTAAAGGAACCTGGTGATGACGAGTTGTGATGACAGGAATCTCCATTCACAGGCAGCCAGACCAGAAGCTCCTCAACTGACTCCATAATTAATGTGATGTGCAACCAGACACACTTCTTTTGTTCCAGGGGCCACTGAATGGAGAGAGTGTGGGAAAGCAGTGAAAGCTCACTCACACACACTCACACACACACACACACACACACACACACACACACACACACACAGGGACAAAAGAGGAGACGACAAAGGGACAGGAATTCCTCACCACTGAATTTTTAATGTTTATACTTTTCTCACCACAACCTAAAAAAAACTCCAGTTTCGTTGGGGTTGTTTTAAAACATTTGAATAAAACATTTTATTTTTAAAGCGTTTATAACCTAAATGAGCCTGGACGAACTCAGATTTCTGTAATCTGCTAAAATAGGTGAATAACTTTATGCTACGCTTTTAAAAAATGGTTAAATTAGTCTTGTACAATTTTTTTCCTTTCTTTAATTATTATTTATTTATTTTTTTTACTTTTTCAAATCTTGAATGGCTTGTTTCAACCATTTAAATACTGCTTTGACCCCTTTAATGCAAAAAAAAGTGATAATAATACAACTTGAATCCTCTGATTTGCTGCCATTAAACCATCGATTCTTCTTCATTTACATTTCAGTGTTAAAAAAAATGACAAATATTAGTCACCTATTATTTTTTCTTTGAATTAAACTATGTACATTTGTATATATATATATATATATATATATATATATATATTAATATATATAAACACACACACACACACATATATATACACTGACCAAAACTTCCAATGCAACACATGTTATTTTGAAATATTTGGTGTACATAAAATAGGATATTGGTTTTGAGTCATGATCCATCAACTACAACTTAAAAGCTCAGAAAACTGTTTTGATTTAATCGTGTGGGCAGCTCGTTCTTGATTGCACATTGTTTAGAATTTTGCCTATCCCATCAGGTTGAGTAGAACTCTTTGACCAATCCTTCTATAATTTGGTCAATAAATAGCTACAGCAATGGACAACTTTAATATTCCGTTGCATTGTCCTGGGTCAACGTGTGACCATGCCACGCCTAGGTCAAAATCTGCGAGAGCGAGCCGTTGGTATGCTTACTGGTGGAATGTCACAAAGACTGGTGCTTCCTGTTTCATTACACCGGCTCCAGAGACGTGATATAGTCAACACATGGACGCCAAGGTTCCTTGCGACCAGAGATCGACCACGTGCCCCCAGACCACGTGTCACCACCCCTTGGCAGGATCGCTATATTCGCCTCCAGCACCTGCGCAATCGCTTCCTGCCAACTACAGTCACTGCTGCTCAGACCAGAGGTCGTCACCAGAACTGGATTAGTGACCAAACTATACGCAACCGTCTGCGTGAAGCCGACTTGCACAGCCGCCGTCCCCGCCGTGGTGTGGTGTTGACTCCTGCACGTCGCCGCGTCCGTCTGCGATTGTGACGGGCACATCTGGGCTGGAATGCGCTCAGGTGGAACAGGGTGCTCTTCTCAGATGAATCAAGGTTCAAGTTGAGTGTGGCTGACGGAAGACTGCGTGTTTGGCGTAGGCGACAGGAACGTTATGCTGATGCTGCCATCCTGCAGCGTGACCACTGGGGTGGACCCAGTGTAATGGTTTGGGCTGGAATAAGCAGTAGACACAAGACGGACCTCATTTTCATCGATGGAAACCTCAGTGCGGCCCGTTACTGTGACCAAATCCTGACCCCTGTCGTAGTTCCACTCGTCCATCGCTATAACATAACGCTGCAACAGAATAATGCGAGACCACATGTCACCAGAGTCTGTCAGGACTACCTGAGGCAGAATAATGTTCAGTGTCTTGATTGGCCGTATTCCCCAGATTTAAACCCTATCCCTAATCCCTATCTATGGGATATTCTGGATCGCCGGGTGAGAAGGCGTGATCCAGAACCGGCCACAGTCCAACAGTTGCGTCAAGCACTCCAGGAGGAATGGGACCGCATCACACAGGCTGAAATTCGTCAATTGATTGACTCCATGCATCGCAGAATCCAGGCTGTGTGTGACGCCAGAGGAGGCCATACAAGATACTGACTTCGCTGATCCAGAATTGTGCCTTCAACTGATGCAATGAATTTGACACCAGGCAAAATCTGTTCTTCATTCCTGACTCTGAAACTGTGTTTTTGATTTGAATCTTGATATTTGTTATGTATTGTTAAATTTGGTGTAAGAAAATGACATGTGTTGCAATAAACCCAAAAGTTTTGGTCAGTGTATATACATATATATATATATATATATATATATATATATATATATATATATATATATATATATATATATATATATATATATTAGTGGTGGGACTTGATTAAAAAATTTAATTGAATTAATTATGTCATTTGTAATTAATTAATCGTAATTAATCGCATTTTAATCTCATCCATATTCAACATCAGAAGCAACACTTTTCAAACAGATTTTGTAGTTTAAACTTCTGTATGTGACTATTCAATGATTTAGTCTTCTACCAAAATCTGTTTATTTTGATCAAAAGATGTTTTTTTTTGAAAACGCGTCAATCTTCACAGAGCAGATCGTACCAAACAGGAAAACAGACACGAAAAACGATCAGAGTTTCCGGTCTTTTCAAAATAAAGCACCATGTTCAGCCTGTCGATCGTAAAATTATCCTCGTATATCAAAACTACGACACTGGCACAGGGCCAGCAGTCATCAGCGGGTCAGACCCTGAGGAAATCTGACGCCATGGACGAGGAAAAGTTTATATTGGAGGCAGAAAACCAGATAATTATATAGGATACAACACATCCTTTATATAAGGACACCAACAGAGACTAAAAGGGAAGGACTGAATTAATGAAGCTCTGGGAGGGCAGGTGAGTTTAACATACTAAATATCATGAAAGTAGTTGTCATGGGTGTGATTCCTGCAGGAACATGTGGTTCTTTTAACGCCGTTAATTTCCCCCCGCCTTAATTATCGAATTAACGCGATAAAGTCCCACCACTAATATATATATATATATATATATATATATATATATATATATATATATATATATATATATATATATACATATATGTATGTATGTATGTATGTAAAATACATGAATAAATATAACTGTGAGGAACTTAAAGCCGTCCTGTTTAACCATCAGGAAAAGTTGTGTGTAAACAAAGAGGAAAGACAGTTTTTGATAAACACTTTAAATTCACAAAAGTACCAGAAAATGTCCTCACACGTGCTGAAGTCTGTTTTAAATAATAATAATAATAATAATAATAATAATAATAATAATAATAATAATAATAATAATAATAATAATCTTATTTAAAATACAAAGTTGAAAGATTTGGAGGACGTCTTTAAGCATGATGTAAACATGACATTTGAATCAAGATAAAAGAAGTCAAGTTTTTGTTAATGACTCAAAATATTTGTGTTTACGTGTCCTGCTCTCCTCTGCTAACTGAAGAGTGTCTGAGCTGCTAAGTGTCCCTGAGGGCGGGCGGAGCTCGCTGTCTGGAGGGGGGGGGGGGGGCATTAGCATTTAACAAGGCACATGTCTATTGTTGAGTGAATGGAAGGAGTGTGGGAAAGCTGAGAGCAGCAGAGTCACAGTTCAGCCTGATTAACAGAATCCACAGACGCCTGCAGCACCTGACGGATCTCTGAGGGGAGCTGGCACACGTCACACACTTTACCACAACATTTTTTGTTTTGTTTTGTTTTGTTTTGTTTTGTTTTGTCCATCTCCATATTCCTCTGTTTTTCTGTCTCCGTCTGTTGTCCCAACTCTGCCAGCTTCATTCCTCCGCTCATCGTTTCAGTCTGAGTCTTTAGACAGATTCCAAACTGACAGAAATGTTTCCTTACAGCAGTTATTTTTCTTTTGTGGCATGTTTTGACACACATATATATGGAAGAGGATTAGGGCCACTGAAAAAAAAAATAATGTCCAATTTTTTTTTATCATTATTATTATTATGAGATTATTAAAATCAGAATTCTGATTTTTTTTTCCCTCAGAATAATAATAAAAGTTAAAATTTTGGACATTTTTTTAGTGGTGCTTCTCCTCTTCCATACACACGTTTGTCTTAACTCAAAGTGTTAAATAAATGCACAAAAGTGGAATGAAAATGAAGATATTATGAAAGTTCTCTAGTTTTCTTTCTTGTTATGATTATTTACCTTTAAGTGACTTTAATCCAAGTCCCTCTTCCCTCTTTGAACTGGGCCTCAGACCTCCTCCAGGTGGTTAGCACCGTAAACTTGGGGCCAATAACAAGCACTGAAGCCTTTAAAGTATCTTTGTGCTGTATTGATCCTAGCTCCCAGCATGCACTGTGGGAAACCATGACAGGCGCTTTACTCAGTGAGACTACTCGTCTTAAGACACAGGGAACATCTGTTTCCTGGAACTTTGAATTTGGGCCACAAAGGCTGAACATCCCGCCAAAAACATCCACATTCCTCCATGTTGCCTCGGAAACCTCACAACTCACTGAGAGTAATGATCTAAAACCGCCTGATGACTTCACTTTATTTATATCAGAACACTTACAGTGAAAAATGAGGACTTCATTAACTGAAACGTGTCAAACAAAAAATAAAAAAAAATAAACTTTTCCTGAAAAAATCGACGTGATATTTATTCACTTATTCGTCAATCTTAAAAGTGTGCTCAGTCAGAGTCATTGATCCCTCCACAGGGTCACCACTTTCCCACATCCACACACATCTGTGTGTGTGTGTGTGTGTGTGTGTGTCCAGTCCTCCACATGCCCCCCTCAGATCTCACCATTGTCCTCCAGGCATTAACAGCATTCAGCATGTTGCCGCTCCACACGTCTTATTGTCCTCAAGCAGCTCTCTGATTGGCTGAGACTGTGAGAAAGTCCAGCAAGCCCCAAACCCACACATTCATATGGAGATGTGGGACTATAAAGAGGAGGTCTGAATCCAGCAGAGACCAGATCCTGTCCACAGAGTCCTCTACAGCACACAGATCCAGACATGGCTCCTACCATCACTGCAGCCATGAGCCGCTCTCAGCAGCATCTCTCTCTGACTCAGGAGGTCAATCCAGCATCCAGCAGGACTCCAGCCTTCATTTAAAGAGCGCTTCCTCTCAGAGCCTCAGCCCTGTTTCTAGAAGAAGAGCATGAATGATGCTGTTTTTCTGTCTGCAGCTGAGGAAGCCTCTGGTGGAGAAGTTACGCAGAGAGCGGATCAACAGCAGCATCCAGCAGCTCAGGTCTCTCCTGGGTCCAGAGTTCCTCAAACAGCAGCCGGACTCCAAGCTGGAGAAAGCAGACGTCCTGGAGAGGAGCGTTAGCGTCCTCAGACGACTGAGGCAGCAGCAGAAACAAGCTGTGAGCTCAGCAGCTGTCACTCAGGGAGACTCCAGGTGTGTCCAGGAGGCCGCTCACTTCCTGTCCAGGGAGCAGGTGGACATGGCGTCCCAGAGGAGACTGATGAACCACTTCAACGAGCTGCAGTCTTCATCTGAGAACAAACCCAGAGAGGCCGACTTCTCTCCTCTGAGCAAAGAGAGCAGTGCAGCCAGCAGCGCCCCCTGGAGGCCCTGGTAGACTCCTACAGGCTGGAGTTGATACCAGACTAACTGACACCAGCACACTGCTTAAAGAGTTCGAAATAAGACCTTATCGTGCATGTTGCATGACCAGAACATCATCACTTCACCTCCTCTGTCTTAATGCATGTGTGTTCTATTCTTCGGTGGTTTGGCTCTTATCGATCAGGCTGATTGATCATTTACTTTAACCTCTGATCTGTTTTGAGATTCAAATGTTTTCCTTTCTTCATGAAAGGTTTTCTTCCATCACAGTTTTTTTTGTGATGTTTGTCAACTCATTCTGAAGATGTTTCTTCTTTATAAGAATTAATACATCATTTAGAAACGATGTGTTTAAAGATCAACGTGTTCATCCTTTCATCGTAAAGGGTTTACTTCATGGTATCGTCACGTTTTAGTGACGTTTATGTTTTATAATCAGCTGTATTCATTGATGTGAGAAACTTTACCCCTTGTGTGGTGATTTTTGTACTTTTTCTTCTTTTTCCAAAAAGAAAATGAGAAAAAAATCTCTAAGTACTGTTAGTACTGAATTTTAACATGTTATCTGTTGTTTGTCTTTTATAAAGATAGTTGTTCCTTCACTCTCTGTGAGTACAGTGTGTTCTCGATCGATCTACCAGCTGTTGTTGTTGTTGTTGTTGTTGTTGTTGTTGTTGTGATGTATCATCACCTTTGGCATCTTCGAGCTTTGATGAATAAAAATCACTGAAAATGTAACTTTTCTGATGAGTAATTTTTTTTCACACCTGAAAATGAACATTTGCTTTCACCTAATTCTCTGTTTTCTAGTCAGAAGATGAGAGAGAGAGAGAGAGAGAGAGAGAGAGAGAGAGAGACTGCTAACTGCTAACTGCTAATGCCTTCACCTTAAAATCTTTGAGCTTCCTCATCAATCAGAAGACAGATTTTTTTTATTCTAGCCAAACAAAACTCATCTTGTGACTATTTGTTGAAGCTGTTTATTTACATGTTTACACTCATCCCACAAAGAGGTTACTTGTTAGCTTATCTGCTAATACCTTCATTTGAAATTACTGAGCCACATGCAGGCACTAGAAGGCCTTTGAGCTCAGCTGGTCAACATCACGGTTTGATACTTGTTACAGCGTAGCTCCGCCTTTTACCATTGGACGGTTTTGAAGCCAAAAAAACTCATATATATATATATATATATATATATATATATATATATATATATATATATATATATATATATATATATATATAGACCATCTAATCTCTTCTTAACTGTCCATCGCAATTTAGTTTATTATTCCTGAAAAAAACTACACATGAACAGCAGCTGTCAATCATCGTTAAACGAGTCGTTAAACCCTGTTTTTAACCTCTAATAACTAAAAAAAAGAAACATTTCAGAAAAAAAGGGGACCTGAACACAACACAGCCCAATAATATCTAAATATCACCACAGCACACAGATGAGAGAAATGTTTCTATGAGGTGCAATAATTTTTTAAAGTTTGACCACAGCCCATCTGGAATGAATAGAGAGGCAGAGTTTTTGTCTTGTACTGCAGCCAGCCAGCAGGGGGAGCAGTTATCATGGTGACCTCATTTCACTGTTCTTCCACTTTTCACCTGTTGTATGCTGCAACAAAAGAATTTCACCACTGGGGATTAATAAAGTGTTTTTATCTTGTCTTGTCTGGTCTGGTCTGGTCTGGTCCGGTCTGGTCTGGTCTGGTCTGGTCTGGTCCGATCTGGTCTGGTCTTGTCCTCTTTACTAAAATGAAACACACTCAAAGCGCTTTACACTGCTAGTCTCATCCATTCTCTACTCTCATTCATTCACCCATCCACACCCATTCACACAGTTGAGGTTCACAAAAGGGTGTACTCAAGGACAATTTGACATGTGACTGCAGGAGCTGGGAATCGAACCCTTGACCTTCCGAATGAGAGACAAGTCTCTACCACTGACCACAGTGGAGAAAGTCTGAGATTAGGTGAAGGGACGGAGAACACATGCACATTGAAAAACAGATTGTAAATTAAAAACGAAGATGGAAAGAAGATATAATTCAGATGTATGAGAGACTGAGGATGTGGGAGTTGAGCACAGCTACACAGTCCAGACAGATCATCTCATTTTTTTTTCCTAATCTCTGAGAAACAGAGATGTAGACGTGAGGAGCGAGTCTGTTCAAGGACACTGATGATGATCAAATACTAAATGTGGAGAGAATAAAAGATTCTATAACTCTGTGATCGGGGAACTCTTCTGTGTGTATCCTTTGAGTCTCATGTTTGTGTTTCCTTCATTGCTTTTACTAAACAAACTGGACTTTTGCATCCGTCTTTCATTCATTATTTTTGTCAGAATAATTATACAGAAATCAGTGGATGTTTATTTTATTCTCCAGGGGCCCTGATCCTCTCCTGTGTGTATGCGTCTGTTAAGGATGAGCCGGATATTCGTTTCAAACGAGTACTCGTTACGGATAATGCATTTTTGCCGAGTCCGAGCACAACACAAGTTTTTTTTAGGATTATTCGTATCTGTGCTAAAAGAATCCTCATTGGGTATCAACAACTACTGTCTTCACTCTTCCTGCTCTGTGATTGGCCAGTCACACACAGCACACCCCCCTCCCTGCACCCACATGCTGCAGCGAGGAGGTGCCTGCTCTCCTCTTTCACACACACACAGACAGGCAGCGAGTGACAGCGACTGCTTCTCTTGCTTGCTTGAGTTGACTGTAGTTTACGTTGCTCTAATCTCTGTACTACTCACTCAGTTTTCTTCTGCTCGTCTCTATTGAGGTTTGTTTGGTATTTAAAGTTACTTCTTCAACTTATTTCCTGTCATACGCGATGCATGTGACAAGACGGGGCTGAAAACGGCTCGTGTCGCGCTGGTCAGTGCCTCTTGCTTCAATTCAGGACCGTTTTTTTAAGGTTTTCGTTGTCTCGCATCTCTTTAGTTCTTTTTTTATATTTAAAGTTACTTGATTAACTGTTTTGCAACGTACACGCAACGCATTTGAAGGCTTAAAGCTGTAAACTCCTTGTGTCGCGTGTCCCCCTAGTTTCTCCACGTCGGTCTTTTTTTTTCTTTTTTTTTAACTGGCTGTGTGATTTTAGTTTGGCTGGTGAGAAAGTTAGTTGGAAAGCTTTGCCCATTCTGAGCACAGTGTTTTTGAAAATACAGTGAACAACAAGGCAGATTTTTGATTTTTTTTGCCACTGAATGTTTGAACAAATCACCTATTAAATTTACACAGATCATAAATAAAGAGACAGTCTTTCACACCACTACATACACATTTTACCAGCTGTACATAATACATAGCTGATCACACAAAAGCCTTTATAAAAAAAAAAAAAAGTCCTTGCAGACTCTGTGAGGCGAAGGTCATCATCAGACGAGTGTGTCACATGACATAAACACACTCAGACCAACGCCTGACATGTTTTTGACACACTGTTCATGTTTTTAGGGGGAACCAGTGCTGACGTTAACCAGCCTTCTGGTGCCAAATTAGTGAAACACTGATGAGAGAACAGAAGCTGCCTGAGGACACAGACTCTGTCTCTGTGCGCCTCTGTGTGTTCTCTGTGTCCTTTTAACAGAACTCATCTGGACTACGTCATAGTTTGAGTCTTACTTTACTCTTTCTGACATCTTGGTGGATCCTGGTGGCAGGATGAGATGTAAACAAGTCAGCGGTGAATAGAGGACAGGAGGTCTTTATGTTCTAGTCCCATATCTTTACTGACCTCTAATCTTCTGCACATCTTTCTGTTTTTGTCCTATTGGAGCTTAGCTTGCCACTATCTCCTCCATTCTTAGGTCTGTTCAAACTCCTCACCCTGATTTTTAACAGTTTTTGATAGATGAATGTGTTTGAAATGTTTTTCTCAGTCCGGCTGAGAAAAACGTCTCAATTACCCTAACCCAGCCAAAAACACGGCCATGATTCACCATTTGGTGCAACAATAATCCTTTATACCTGGTTGCTCAATTCAGGTCTGTTGTGACAGTGCCTCCAACATGGTTGACGTCCTAGTTAACGACGCCAAATGAAAACGCTCTAGAGTAGATGTTCAAGTACAACCCCAACTCCACTGAAGTTCAGACGTTTTTTTTTTTTTTTTTTTTTTTTTTTTTTTTTTTAAATTTATTTAATTAGGACAGTGCACATTAATTAACAATTTCGTTATACACTTCATTGTAAATGTGCCGGAGTTAGCACAATAGCTAATTTTCATCCGTTGTCCTAAGGCAGGTGATCGAACAGAAGAGAAAAAAGAGAAAGAAAAAAGAGGGGAAAAAAAAAAAAAAAACAAAACAAAGTAAATTAAGATAACACAACATATACGACATTATACAAACTAAATACTAAATACAATAGGACGAACCCAAGGAAGGCAGACGAGTGACGAAGAGACAAAGACACACAAACTGCATTCCCGACATCACACATCAAGCATCCAGTAGACGCAACCTCAACTGCACCGATCCCCACTGCACTGCATGTCATCGAGCACCTGCTTATATTGCACATGTCCCTATTGCACTGAATAATATTGCACCATTTATATTGCACGAGTTCCCACCGTACTGAATATAATTGCACCAGACCATATTGCACAATCAAAAAGGACAAAAAAAGGACAATAGTTCATTGAGAGCATATAGAAAGGACAGTAGTTCATAATGAGAGCATATAAGAAGGACAAAAGTTCATTATGAGAGCATATAAGAAGGACAAAAGTTCATTATGAGAGCATATAGAAAGGACAGTAGTTCATAATGAGAGCATATAGAAAGGACAGTAGTTCATAATGAGAGCATATAGAAAGGACAGTAGTTCATAATGAGAGCATATAAGAAGGACAGTAGTTTGTAACGAGTGCATAGAAAAAGGACAGTGGTTCATAATGAAGCACAATACAACACAGTTCCGTTGTGTAAAACATAAATACAAACAGAAACAATGATTTATAAATCCTGTTTAACCAACATTCAACTGAACACACCACAAAGACCAGATATTTATTCTTCAAACTGATAAACTTTATTGTTTTTTGTAAATATTCACTCATTTTGAATTTGATGTCTGCAACACGTTCCTAAAAAGCTGGGACAGGGTCAACAACAGACTGGGAAAGTTGAGGAATGCTCCAAAAACACCTGTTTGGAACATTCCACAGGTGAACAGGTTCATTGGAAACAGGTGAGGGTCATGATTGGGTATAAAAGGAGCATCCCTGAAAGGCTCAGTCAATCACGAGCAAGGATGGGGCGAGGTTCACCACTTTGTGAACAACTGCGTGAGCAAACAGTCCAACAGTTTAAGAACAATGTTTCTAAACAGTGTGAAAGAATTGATGGATTTGATCATCTACAGTCCATAATATCATCAAAAGATTCAGAGAATCTGGAGAAATCTCTGCACGTAAGCAGCAAGGCTGAAAACCAACACTGAATGCCCGTGACCTTTGACCCCTCAGGCAGCACTGCATTAAAAACCAACATCATTGTGTAAAGGATATTACCACGTGGGCTCAGGCAGGAATGACCTCCTGTTTCTTAAGGTAAAGAAAATATATCTAAAGATAAATAAATAGAATTCAGCAGGAAGTCAATAGTTATTATATGACAGCGAAGAGTTTAAGTTAACGTTTTGGTGTTTTTGTTCCTTTCATTACTTTTAACGGTTTAAGGAACATTTTAAATTCATTTAGACAAAAAAAAAATATGGAGAGATTTCAGGATCCTAAGAGATTTATGAAAAACAAATTTGAAAAGGAATTAAAATTATACGACAGCCGAATCATCAGATTTGATTTTTAACCTCACACCAAAAGTTTTATCGTTTATTGAAAATAAATCTGGAACGACTGACCTTTCTTTACACATAATGGAAAAAAAACACTTCCACATAATTCAAATATGATTTAAAAAAAAAAAAAAACAAAAAACAAAAAAAAAAAAAACCTTACTTAGTGATTTATTTGGGCTTTAAAAAATATGTGGAAGTAAAACCTCTTTTTGTTTCTTTTGTATCACTCCACTTCTTTCCACTTCAGTTGTTATGCTGACTCATTCCATTAGGTGTCAGTAGTTCACCTAAACCTGAGTGCAACCCACATGGACAAACAGCATGAGTGTGCATTGTGGGAGAACAGAATGATGGGTCGACTGGTCCATTGCATTCTGGGAATTTTTTCTGGATCATAAGGACATCCAGGAATGTTTGTCTTACTGCAGATTTTGCAAGTGTTCTCATACTGCATACTCAATTTTAGCCAATCAGCACAGTCCGCTGGTGTAGGAGATGGTTTAGAAAACAGATGAGTTCCTTTTTTTTGATTTAGTTAAAGCTTGATGGGTTTTTTTTTCACGTGTGATTAAATAAACCCCGTCTCCTGGTCTTAACCTTCATTCTGGAGAATGGAGCGAGAGATTGACAGACGGAACGGGGCGGTGTTGGCAGTGTCAGCCGTGATGTGGACGCTGTACCGGTCCGTTGTGGTGAAGAGAGAGCTGAGCCAGAAGGCAAGGCTCTCAATTTACCGGTCAATCTACGTTCCAACCCTCACCTGTGGTCATGAGCTGTGGGTCGTGACCGAAAGGACACGATCGTGAATACAAGCGGCTGAAATGAGCTTCCTCCGCAGGGTGTCCGGATTCAGCCTTAGAGACGGTTCAGAGCACAGACGTCAGGGAGAGGCATCGAGAGGAGGCAGATGAGGTGGTTCAGGTATCTGGTGAGGATGCCTCCTGGACGCCTCCCTGGGGGGGTATTCCAGGCATGTCCAGCTGGGAGGAGACCCCGGGGTAGACCATCGACACCATGGAGAGATTATATCTCTCAGCTGGCCTGAGAACACCTTGGTATCCTCCCAGAGGAGCTGGTGGAAGTGGCCGGGGCCAGGGGCCACTGGTCTTCACTGATGACATTGCTGCCCCCGCGACCCGGACCTGGATAAGCAGTAGAAGATGGATGGATGGATGGTGTTATAACTTTTGCTTGCCTTATGTGAAGCTGTTTTCTTTTTCTCTCTTCTTCTTTTTTTTGATGACTTTAATTGCATTTATTCTCAGAGCACTTGGCCCAAGTTGTCTAAATCTGTCTGACTTCAGGGATCAAGGTCACTGTTTGGCTTTTCTCTCTGGAAGAAAAGAAAGACATGGACGAGGACAGGTGAGGCCAGCCTGCAGACTTTAGGTTTGGTTCAGGTTTGAGACCATCACTATATTTGCTCAAAGGTGCCTCAAAATGTTCCGGAAGGAAACTGATGCTTCTTCAGCAACTGATGCAACCTCTATACTTTGATCCACACCTACATTTTAACCTCTAACCCTCTGGTTTCCAAGCCATGGGCCTACTAACTGACCTCGTGCAGAAATGTAGCATGAAGTGACAAGTCTTCACCACTAGATGTCAGCAGTGCTTCACTCAGGATTTGACTCGAGAGTACCAAACCAGCAGTACAACACAGCTCTTCAATTGGTTTTTCAATGACTTGATCTCTCGGTGCTCTTTTTTTTTTTTTTTTTTTTTTACAAAATAAAGTGCACTGTGTGTGAAAAACTGGTGGTAAATTATTGTCTGACCTGATGGTAATCCTCCGCAGAGAAAGAAAACTCTCAGAGTAAACAGCTCGAGTGGCTTGTGTTGCATCTTGGCCTCCAGCTCTCTTGTTTATTTCTTTATTTGATACTTGTGTGCCAAGTCTCTGCATGCCTGCCAACAGTCGCCACCAACACGAAACCCTCAATAGCTTCCATCCTGGATATAAAAACTGCAATCAAGTCAGGTCCCTGGGGAAAAAGCAGAGAGCATGAAGCGCTACGGTTTGTTCTGTCAGAGGCAGCAACATGTTGAACATCCTGCCAGCCTCTCGGGCCAGGAGGGAGACGTGGAAAATAAAATGGGGATTATTGCCAGAATGATCATGTGACAGCAAAGAAAAACTAATGAAGAAGTATACCAACATGTGGCACTCAATTACAGGATCAGATTCTCCATGTTGATTCGTTTGACCTTTCATAAACTATCCACTCAGCACAGTGAAGGTTGAACTAGACAATAAAACAATTATAGTAAGTTTGAAGGCTGTTATTAAGAGAGGAGGAAATGTCCTGAAGCATTTAAAAATAAGAGGTTCAACATCTCGGAAAAATACAAGTCGTCAAAAGAAGAGACGTACACGACAAAGGAGCTAAAAGAGGAATAAATCTGAAAAACTCTAACCGACTTTAAAGTCAGGGTTGGTATCAGGTTCAGACTTTTGTTCTCCTGTTTAAAATGATCTTTATGATGTCAGTCAATCCATGATGTGTTCTTCAAACAGAGTGAAAAATATCTGCTGTCTACAGCAGGAGGAAACCTGGAAACACCAACC
This sequence comes from Labroides dimidiatus, assembly GCA_030710495.1. Lineage (NCBI taxonomy): Eukaryota > Metazoa > Chordata > Actinopteri > Labriformes > Labridae > Labroides > Labroides dimidiatus. The sequence continues at coordinate 168,963 of CM061143.1, forward strand.
AATCCTAGAGTTTAGGATCCAATTTATTAAACCAATCAGATCCCGTCCTGCTGCTCTGCCCGCCTCCTGTGTATCTCTAGCCCTGATTCAATTCTCATAACCAAGAGGATCCAAGTCCTCTGGAGAGCAGCAGAAAAACTACCTAAACCCTGATTACTGCTAACGTAGAGCAAACAGAAACCATGAGCTGAGGACCAGTTTGAGTCTGTGGTTTGGATCAGTCTCCATCATATGATCCAGAATCAGCTACCTGTCTTACATCAGACCACTATTTGAAAACTCTGCTCCTGCCTGGATTATAATCTCCAACCACCAACTCCACCACCTGCAATTAATACGAAACAAAGCACTGAAACTAGCCCATAGACTCCCACCATACATCGATAACCACTACATTCACTCCATATCTGGCAACAAAACAGTTAAACAACGACACCAAACAACAGCCCAGAAGTACCCGGAATGTGCCAAAAACAACCCTGCTCTCAAGAAAACCATCAGGGAAGCCCATCAAACTGAAAACACCCCTCTGTCCTACATCCTGACACTTCACCAAGACCCCCAACCACCCAACCCACCGTGACCTCCCAGACACCCAACACTCCCACCACTGCTGCCTGATATCTAACCACTCACACACACTCACACACACACGCACACACACACACAGACACAGGTGCACACAAGTTTCATCTCACATCTCAAAATTTTTCTCTTCTATTATTAAAAAAATAAAAAAGACCAAAAAATTTTTAAATGCCAAAACACACAAACAAAAAACCCATAAAACAATAAAAATCAGATGTAAAAAAAAAACCAAATAAAATAAATAAAACCAAATAGATAAAAAATGGGAGATGAGTCCCCACCTTCAAAGCTCCACTACCCTAACCAGGGTTTTCATCCCTTCCCCAGATCCCAAACCAACCCCAGATGGAGGTGGGGACCCCTCACAGCCTCACAGCCCCACAAGTTTGATCAAGCATATGGTTTCTACTCTTTTCTTGGTGCCTTGATCCACATGTTTTCAGTCCCTTGCCTCCCTTTGCCTCTGCCCTCCCCCCAAAGATGGGCAGAAAAGGGCAAAAGCCCTGAGCTGTCCCCCCAGGAACATGTATCTTCGTAGCTCGTATGATCGAGAATCAGCGGCGCTCGTGCATGTGATCGGGGTGTCGTTTTGGAGGAGCTCTAAGTGTGGGAGTACATTCAAATTCATGCTAGTTTCCAGTGGCTACCAACCCTGACTTTAAAGAGAGGGTATTATGATTTTTGTTGTAGTGGCTTTATGTGATTTACAGCTCAAAAAGAAAGTCTCACATTGGCCTTTTAGAAAACCCTCATTTCAACACTTAATTTTCATCTGCTGTCTCTTTAAGGCTCACAAACCCCCTTAACTCTGATAGGCCAGACTCTGGAAGCCTGATGGGGGCGGAGTTATGACTTCATCTTAGGTTGAATCTCTCTCCAGGATGATGTGAAACACTGAGTCTGTAAGAAGCGTCAGCCTCTCAGATGACTCACTCCTGGATGTTCCTGAGGCCTCCAGACGGCGTTTTCACGCCTGTGGTGTTTGATGTGGGGCCACAGAGGAGCTGAGTTCACTGCAAACATGACACAAATAAGCAGCCGGTGTTTTGTTCTCCTGCATGCAGCCCGTTGACAATTGTGTGAATCCTCCTGACCTCTGACCCAGTTTTACTCCAGGGCTGCATAAAGGGCAGCTGGACGCGGCGTTCCCACTGAAAGCAGAGTCTATGTAGGTCAGCAAATGGCCCTCAGTGTCCCTCTGAAAGCCAAAACAGATCGAGATCGCACGTAATGTTTGTCCCTGTGTGTGTCTGTATATCCGCGTGTGTGTGTGTGTGTGAGTGTGTGTGCAGTTTAAGAGCACAGCTAACTAATTGCAGGCTTGATGTGCATTTCACGGGATGCCCTCACACTGGGGGGAAAAAAAAATCCATCTGTTGTCGATGCTTCTTCATGCGTCATGCATGTTCAGCCATTCATTATAATCATGTAATTATTCCGTTTTGACACGCGAAGCAGGATGTTCACACTCATGACAGACTTACAGCACGGGAGGAATCTTTGAGGCCTGTTTTTAACTTATTAAGATCTAAAAATCCTGATTTAGAGAATCAGTATTTCAGGTATAAATGTTGTTTTTTGGGGACTTAAAAGATATTTTTGAAAAATTTGTTGAAAAAAGTTGCATTATATTTTTGACCACTGGGGGTCAGACAGAAACCACTATAAAACCATGTTTCATGTGTGATTCAAACCATCTATGAAAAGCTGAGGTCCATTTTAGGACTTTGAAAAATACTAAATAAAAAAAAAACAAAAGACCCACAAATGTTCTGACGTCTCACTGAAAACTGTAATTTGATCCTCAATGAACAGCAGGTTTGTTGTTTTTTTTTTTTGCTGTTTCATCTACATCGAAAATAAGCTCCCAGCAGCCTGTCACATCACAGGACAAACAAACGTTTATTAACTTAAGTCCCGCCTCTGATAAGACAACCAGCCAGTCATAGCGTAGAATGTCGTGCTGTGGCCAATCAGAGCTCAGGAGGCCTCATACCACCTCTGAGGACACACCTCTGTTTGAAGGTAAGAAAGAAGAGGTTAGTTTTTGGAGAACTCGTCTGTCTCTGTGTGATTTAAAGTCGTTTTCATTTAAACCTCACGGCTTGGACAGAAGTGATGTTTGACTGATGCAAACAAAGCTTATCAGTAATGAAATGTACTTTTTGAATGATTCGTTTAATACTGCAAAAATGCCTGAAGTATGAGTTAAACACTTGAGAGTTGAGTTATAATAAAGTGATGAATCAAAGATATAAGGTCATAATTTCAGGGAAAAAAAAAAAAGTTTTGATTATTATTTGAAAGTTTTTAAAGGATAGCCGAGCAGCTAGCTACTGAACAACAAGTTATATAACATTACTTTTTTCTAACGTTGGCCCTGATGCTCTGTCAAACTTGAGCCTCTTAACTTTAAGGATTTATTGTTTTATTATTATTAGAATTAATATTATTTTACTTCTAAAACATTAATATTAATATTAATATCTGAATAATATTTCAGGCTTTTTATGGCTGAATTTCTTCATTAATAACTGATGAGGACCTCACACACGTGTAAATACATTTAATTTAACATATTCTAAACAAATGCAGGTCTTCAGGTTATTTATATGAAGGAAATTCTGAGTTTAGTCGTTTCGTTTCCTGAACTCTGAGATCAGCTGCTTACGTACGATGCTTAAATATTATTCTTTAAAACTTTTACTTTCTGTTTTAATTAAATAATGAACCTTCTGTTTCTCTCAGGAGTAAACACTCAGGCATTTTTCCAACCACAAATCTAAGTCCAAAATAAAGGACTGAGTCTGAACCATGTCCTTTAAAGTTAGTGTCAGAGTCAGTGGCTAATCTTAAACTCAGATGTGGTCTGATCCCCTCTTTACGTGAAGGACTCACTGAAGCTGTAAGTTCATCCACAGTTCACCTCCACGCTCACTAATCCTGCAGTCTCACCCTCACTGGACCATGAGGACAGTTGCTCACACACACATTAGTAACTATCGCCGACCCATTGATGATCCTCCATCAACCCAGGAGAGCAAACTGATGCCTTTCTTTGTCTCTCTCTCTCTCTCTCTCTCTCTCTCCGGAGCTGCTGTAGGTTCATGTGGTTTGACACAGATTCAGTGGCAGAGGTGCCTCTGGGGGCGTTAGCATCGACGCTTCCACGCTTTGGCTAACAACACCGAGTTCAGGAGACCAAACCTCTTCCTGACCTCTGAGTGACTCTGCTCACACTTATGAAGAGAGAGAGAGAGAGAGAGAGAGAGAGAGAGAGAGAGAGAGAGAGAGAGACAGACAGACAGAGAGAGAGAGAGAGACAGAGAGACAGAGACAGAGACAGAGACAGAGAGAGAGAGAGAGAGAGAGAGAGACAGAGACAGAGAGAGAGAGGCAGGCCTGCTGTCAACTTATAAAGGGGCCACCACACACACACACACACACACACACACACACACACACACACACACACACACACACACACACACACACACACACACACACAGAGTCAAATTTACAAAGAACTTCTTGATTTAAATGTTTTATTTCTTGATGACATCACATCAAAACAACGACACAGCAAAATGTGACGCTGTTAAAACTAAAACAAACAAACAAACAGGAAAAAGTGTAAAAAATATTTATTCACACTAATCTCTTCAGAGTTTTTTCTAAGACTGCAGTGTTTATTATACAATGAGAAAAAATCAAAGAAGTGATACAGTATTTATTGGTGCAGCAATAAAAAACTGAATATCAAATTTAAGACCTAAAGAATTACAAGCATCAAGCAGGCCAGCTGTACTTCACACATTTGATGTTTTTATTTTTAGATTTCAAACATATTTGGTTGTTTTTATTAAAACATACTTTACGTTATCATGTTTAATTTTTTATTAGTATCAAATTTCTGTAAAAAAAAAAAAAAAAACGTTTTGTTTTTACTTTATTTTAAAATATTTTTCCATTCTATTAAATTTTGTCTTGGATTAGTGTTAAAGCTGACGTGCTGTTTGTTAAATCTCAAAGACAATGCTCATAAAAACGATTAAAAGACACAACATCAGGACTCGTTGTCATCGTGTTTACTTGAATTAAGACAGTTTATTTATTATTTATCATGTCAAACTCTTGATTCATCATTTCTCTCATTTCATTCCTCGGTCTATTAGAACTCAAATGTTTTCACAGCTTTAGTTCTTTTTTTGGTTTAAATACTTCAGAATTCAATGATGGTGCTTCCACTGCTTTAATCTGCTTTGGGACTTGAAGATGATTAATTGTAGTTCTGCTAATACAAACTTTTCCTGAAGACATTAAAGAGGAGTGCTCAGTCTCTTTTAGTAAAACAGCCCTGGTTTCGTTGGATTAAAACTTACAATAGATGATTTAAATTGTTTTCTGTCACTTTCTTTCATTCATTTTTACAGAAAAGCTTAATTTTAACAAGACAACCTTCAAATAAAACAAACACTGAATACAGAGTGTAAATCTGCCTTATTCTCTCTGAAAACAAAAACAAAACATCTTAATCCACTCCTGAAAAGACATTTTATTTGAAATAGAAAAAAAATGTATCAGAAAAAAAATCAATAATTGGTAAAAAAAAAAAAAAAAAAAGCCCAAAGTTCCACCAAGAAATCGAAGATATTTATTTTTACTCTTTTGAATTTTTAACCGTTTTCTAAAATCAGCTGCAGTCAGAGTGTTTTCACCTTTAGTTTCTTTTCAGGGTTTAAGCCTGATTGGTCAGTTTCTCACTCTGGTGCTACCATTTGTCTCTGTTAGAAGAACTGCTTCTGGTTGTATAGAATCGTCCTTAGTTTTGTAAGGTTTTGTTTCTGTTACTATGCTGAACTCATTTCCATTATTAAATACTGAACTTATCACTCCCTCCTGACATCACTTTATTTCTCCTCCTTTACCCGTTTTTTTTTTTAAGTAGTGTTTGTTCGTCCTGAATCCCTCTACACATTCTCAGGACGTAACACAGAGTGTTGTAAACAACCACAGAAAGAATCTGTGAGCATGCGGCCTCATCAGGTCATACCTGAGACTGAGCAGTGACAGGTGAGTGTTTGAGAACCTGTGAAGCCTTCCTGGTTCCTCACCTGCTCACAAAGTCAGGTGTTTCTCTGTGCACAGGTCTCAGCAGCCATCTTCGCTCATGTCCTGTCAGCAGCTTCACCGAATCCTCCACAAAGGAAAACAAAAACAAAAATAAACGAGGAGACTCAGAGAAGACAAAAGGAAGTGATCTCTGAAGTGAGGCTGGAAACATATTAAAGACTTAAAATAAGAAAAACAACTCGAAGCAACATAAATTAATGTCACAATATTTTGCAGTTCACATTTTAAAATAAGTGGGATGAATTTATTATACCCAACACATTTCACAGTAAGCTCTAAACATTTTTACCTACAGGACAAAAACTGGAATAAAAGACAACTAAAATACAAAGCATTGTTTTTGTTTGGTACGTAGGATTTAGGGTTTGTTCCTAAAGGAAAAACTGTCCCCTGATCAAAGCCACGTCTAATGTACAACATGATTTATAAAACATACACATATCAAAGAGTGTTTCAGGTTTAGAGGGTTACAAGTCTTCACAACAAGGTGAGACATATCTGTAAACTTGTTTCATAGTAAGTAAAACAGAACTCCATCCTATTTGCATGAAAGAACAAAACCTGAAAATTCCAGAACATTTACAGACGTCAGGAGAATCTGCTGCTGATCATTAAAAAAAATAAATAAACCCAAGCAGATTAAACGTCAGTGTAACTTTAACAGTAAGACCCTCTGCCTGTTTTATTACATTAGCTTGTTTTACTTCTATCTGCTTCAGAGAGAGCACTTTGTTCAGAGAACTCCAGACTGAAAAAAGAAGAATGTGAAGAGCAGTTTTTGGAACACACTCACTCAATTATTTTTGGATTTCTGAACATGTAAAAAGTTTTCTGATAACACAGCCTGACGTGAGGCTGTTATTGGACAATTGTTATCAGGGGGTTTACCAAACGGTCAGTGATGGCACAGGTGCTGGAAAAAAAAAAGACCAAGACCTTTTTTTTTCTCTGCTGAAAACGATTTCTGTGATTAATTCAGTGGTGATGGTGGAGACTGGAGCTGAACTGACAGAAACACAACAGAAGAGAAGAAGAGAGATAAATGTGAGATCACGGGCTAAAGGCTAAAACACAAGCTGAAGGACTAAAGGCTTAAATATGAGCTAAAGGCTAAAACAAAGTTAAAGGCCTTTAGCTCATACTGTAGTGTGTTTTAGCCATCAGCTCATAGTTTAGCCTTTTAGGTTGTGTTTTGGCCTTTAGCTCATATTTAAGTCTGTAGCTTGTGTTTTGGCCTTTAACCTGTGTTTTAGTCATTAGCTCATTTTTTTAGCTTTTAGCTCGCGTTTTAGCCTTAAGCCCATATTTTATCATTTAGCTTGTCTTTAGCTTGAAATGCCCATCCCTAACAGACACAGCTCAGAGCACTAGGCTACAAACTGTGTGTACGAAGTATGATTGTCATGTAACAAACAATAGCACGAGGTAACCACAAAAAAATACATTTCTTTGTCGCTTTGCATCCTGGGAGAAATTGTCTCGAACAAAGAAAAATAGAGTTAAAAAAAAAGATCTGCTCTCTAAAACAAACATGCCATGTCTTTACGACAGTGGGTGCTAGTGCTCATGGGAAATGGTGTCTTTATCCCAGAACACTACTGATTCCAGATCCAGATGGACATGGCATGTGGACTCTCGTTGCTGCATTCTGCTTTAATATTGTTTCTGTTTTAATATGTTGCAGTTAAACAACCTTGTGTTGAGTCCATGTTCCTTTTTATGACAGGGGTTGTAGATCATTTACCTGTTAAAGCCGACCACAGACATCCTCTTTAAAACAAGTTTTTGCTCATATGTTCCTTCAAGGTTGTGGTTGTTTTCTTTGGAGTCTTGGACTTTGTTTTTTTTTCTGTTTTTGTTTTGTTTGTTTTTTTTTTGGCTGTGTGGGTAAAAAAGAAAAGTTTCTTCTTCAGAACTTTTCATGGTTACCTTTTGTCTCCGTCTGTGAAAACAGGACACAAACAGTTTCCCTTAAAATTAATTCTCTGTTCAAGCTTCAAGGATTTTTGCGGCGCTTAAAACCTCTCTTTGAATTCTCTTACCAAACTTTTTCATATGTGGGGGAAAAAAATGTGAAAATAAAAATGAAACCGTAATAAAAGTTCACTTTGTTCATGTTTGGTGAGTTATCAGGCCAATCTGCATCATATTTAAGTCAGTGGAATAGAAAACAGTTGTGTATTGTAAATAAAAGGGTCTGACATTTATTTCATTTAGTTAGTTCATCTCAAACACCTTCACTCATTGTTTATTGTACGTTTTCCTTCAGGAACTTCAGGACATAAAACACTTTATTTTGACATAATCACCCACTGATCTGAGAAAACCTACAGAGTTCAGGTGACTTTGTTCTCAACAAGAGATCGAGACTTTGCCTCCTTTCTGAAATCTCCAGGACTTGTGTAATAATGCACAAGTCAGACTGTGTGTGAGTGTGTGTATGTGTGTGTGTCTGTGTGTGTCTGTGCGACACTTCAAAAATATTTGGGATAAAAAAACAAACTGATCATAACAGCTTTTCTAAATCAGATTTAAAGCTTCTGGCTGTGACATCGGCTCCAGCTTGTGAGAAACCAAAGTTACCTTTAAATATTCACAGAACGAGGCTGGATTTTTTTTTTATTCATTTATTTTTTAAATTTTTTTTTTTGAAGATGCCGAGGCTTTTGAAAAATGAATGTTGGAGAACCTTCATGTTGGTGGCTGGAAGGCAGAAAAATACTTGAACTTTACCCAGAAACCGTTTTACGCTGTCAGCCCTAAACTGAAAATGGCAAATGGGTGAAAAAGTCACGTGGAGAACGAGAACAGAGAACTCTCGAACACTGTTGAGTCCAGCATCACGGGGTGTTTCTGCTCAGAGAAAGATCAGTAACATGGAGCAGGAAGTGCTTCATAGGTTACAGACGTTAGCTGAATAAATTCCTTCCTTAAAGTGATCGTACGCTGTTTGGAAGTCACTTCCTTAACTGACTTTAATTTACGCTCGTTTTAATGAACGTCTGCTTCCTTCTGTTGAGGCAGCGCACACGTCAGACACATCCTGGACTTTCACATATTTTATTCAGTGCCAGTTTGAGCAGTATGGTTTCCCCCTGATACTAACCAGAAATGACAGGTCTATGCTAACACCACAGTTTTCCTCAACATGGAAAAGCTGTGAGGGACTTTAACTTTTCTCCAGAGTATAAGTCATCATCTTTGTGTAACATCAGGGTAGGGAGGTCACGTCAACCAATGGTTCTCCATCTTTTGACATCATTTTTTGAGCAATTACGGAAAATCTGAAGGCTGCTCGTCATCGTGAGGGATTAAAAACCCAGACAGCGATCCAGTCCAACCATTTATTAATCACATATCTCACCTGCAGCAGACCCCCCCATCCAGTTGTCTTATCCTTTTAAACGTGGGCATCGATTGGCTGTGCTACGACTCACATGGGACTGAGGCCGGCCCCTCTCGTACATCAGGACCACACGCTCCAGGACTTCCTCCTGGTGAATCAGGTTCTGGTAGGATCAGGAAACCCGTCTCTCAAAGAGCTGACTGCTCGTTACTTCACTGGGTGAAATGTTCCCAGACTTTAAACGTTCGCTGAAGCAGCGCTGCTCATTCCAGAACGAGACTTCAGCCTCCAGGACAAAATCAAAACAGCCGTCAGAGGTCAGCTGACTGAGGCAAAGACAGAAAACCTGATACTGATCCCCTCTGCTGTGAGACAGAGGCTGAAGGGATCTCTCACCGTGAAACAAACATGATCAGTTTTAACTTGGAAGCAGTTCTGTTGTTTTTTAAGTTGTTTTTTTTTTTTTTAAGTGTGTTTCGCTTGCTGTGAGAGCGATTTATGTCTTTAAAAAGCTACCGACAGCAGGGTTTGAATTATTACTTTTATTTTTTATTATTTGTTATGTATCCATTACTTTGTTGTTGTTTTTTTGCCCAATAAGCTATGAAGTTTCTCTGCATAATTAACAGGGCTGTAACAATTCCTTTTAACGATTTGATTCGTATCATGATTTGTGGTTGCCGATATCATTCAATGATGATATCGATTCATTTAGAACGAAACGATCCCAAACGATTCAGAGACTTGAAATCAATAAAGTGACTTTTTAGCCAAAAGCTCAACAAGTGAGAAAGTGAGAGAAATATCTGGAATCTGGACGGTGCAGGTGAAGTTTCCTAATTCCTGTTGTTTCTTATAAGGGATATAAATAAAACATCTGATGTACGATGTGTAGGCCTATACGAGCAGATATATGAAATAAGAACAGAGATTAACACAGGATATAAACTGTACATGAAAACAAATTCTTATTATAATGAAAAATGGCTGAAGACAAGAACCAAACCAAATTAAAATAAGGAATTATAATTAGTATCAATAATCTGAACTGAAACTAAATTAAAACACCCAGTTTTCATGAAGACATGAATTTATGAGCTGTGGTAAATTCTGACTGACAGCATGAAGTGAAGTGTGACGCTGTGCTTATTGTTACAGTGGACCTATATATATATATATATATATATATATATATATATATATATATATATATATATATATATATATATATATATATATAATTAATTAATTAATAGGTCTCATTATCTAAATTTTTAATTGGGGATCATTACTCATTATGACCCTGTCCATTGTGTTAGTGGTGACCTTAGTTGGAGTCAAGCGAGATGACGTCCATATATATTAAATTTACAGTCTGTGGGCAAAACTTATAAGTTTAATAAATTAAAGAAAAAAAAAGATTTCAGCAAAAAGACTCAGAGTAGGCTTTAAAGTGGAGCGTTTGTGGTCTCTGTTTCTGCAGGAAGCTTCAGGTGGACAGTGAGAGAACTGCAGTTTTCAGCACCTCCACAGAGGCTTGATTTGTCATGATCTATGAGGGAAAAAAAAACGATGAGCGTTCGGCTGGCAGCGTGTGTGTTTAAGGTCAATATGACTATTTCACTCTTCCTTACAGCTCCGCAGCCTCCCTGACTTTAAATGTCAAACTTGTCTGATATTAATGATTCCACACAAGCATGGCTGAGAACACAATCAGAACCACACAGAGCAAAGATGAACACTTTACTTTAGCATGTTACTTCTATCACATCAGAAAGGCTGCTCTCTACGTTTGTTTATTTCTGAAGTTGTTCGTGCAGCCTTTGCAGACTCCTCTCTGACTCTGTGTAGCTGTAGCTGGTGAAAGGATCGATCCGGAGTATTTTACCAACAACAAAAATGTGACCCCTCTGTTGTACCCAAAACGGTTGATGAATGACCCAACTCATTATGAAAAGATTGATTTAATGTGTAGATAAATTAGAGAAATGTCTTTGGATGGACTGTTGTTGAGTCAGATCTGAGGTTAGTGGCTGTGTATATATATATATATATATATATATATATATATATATATATATATATATATATATATTCATCTTTCGAGCAGCTTTGTTGTAAAGTTGGTTGGTCTGCCTTTTAGCCTTTGTCTCCCTCCTTCTTCCTCGATGACTGTCTTCTTTATCCATCCCAGCGTCCTGAGTGGAGCACGCTCTCATGTTCCAGATATTAAATTACTCATGAAATATTTGCTTGGCCTGCAGGGTCTGCTGCAGCCGGCTCACAAACCTCCACTTAGCCCCTGAATGGGCTCTGAGAACAGGCTCCTGTCACCTCTCGTAGGAAGGTCAATTTTTCCAATTTGGAGGGCGAGCATTGCAGGACAAACCAGACGGGGTTATCTTTACATTTCTGCTCGTCACCTTTCTCTCTTCCTCCTTGGTGCAGCTCTCTCCCCTCCATCTAAACACGGTCCTAAAAGGAGCGGACGTAGGTTGAACCTTGCATGATTCATTAACAGGAAAAGCCCTGATCGCTCACGCTGTGTGAGCTTGACTGTTCCAGAAAGTTCCATCATGCTCTGTGAACCTTGAAGACATTTTAAAGACACAGCGGCAGAGTTCAGGAGGACAGCATGAGCATCAGGGACCGTCTAGACTGATGTGTCAAGACCAGAACCTGATGGCTGCTGGTTCAAGAGATCAGAAACATCCACTTACTGTTTCTATGTTCCGTACAAGTTAGAAAATGTTTTTAAACCACATTTATCTACTAAATCAACCAAAGAGGGGCTCAGACCTCACCATGAGAGCGAGAGAGTTTAAGATTAGATGATTTCTACTGAAGCTTTGTGTTTCTCATCAGAAATAAAACTCATCTGGTTTTACTTTGGAATTACAGCTCTTGTAAAACGGCATCAAATAAATGAATATTTCTCTGCTCATTTAATTTATTTTAATATTGCAGGAAAAGAGTTTGTGCTTCTTAATCACTGTCACTGTCAGGCAGAAGCCTCGTATTTACATGTTTTATCATTTTATTGTTTTTTCTTTTTTTAATTAATGCGACTGATCTCCTTTCCTGCATGTCAGTAAGCTTTTTAAAATCAATCAGATGAAAAGGATTCAATTTAAAGTTAAGTGGTGGGTGGAAAGATTAGAGCTATTTAGAGGATAATTAAAGAAGTTCCAAGATTTTGAAAAAAAAAAAAAAAAGGCCGTAATTTTTGGAAGATTACAGTTTTTAAATTGGCAACAGACTAACAGATGGAAGCTGGTAACTCAAGCTGCCTGTAACGTACAACAAAAGTAGTAATAATAATAAATAATGATAATACATTTTATTTATACACTCACCTGTCAGGGATAAAATTCAGATAAACATCATAAGTATGTACAATCTCAGGGTGCTGAAGAGCTGAAAGAGTTAATTTCTTTAATAAAAATGAATAACGAGTTAAAAATTCTCAGGATGCTTCACATTTTCATAGAAAGCACGTTTTAATGGCCGTAAGCTAATAAATTGATCCGTCCCTTCAAAAATAAAATACAACCATTTTCTATTGATGTTTTCTTTTCATGTTACAATTAATTTACAACTTCATTCTTATATAAATACGACTTTAATCTTGTAATTCCTCATCAATATTCTGGTAATGTTACCGGTTAATTCTTAAATATATAATTCTTCACTATTTCCACTGTGTTTTACTGCTTTGTCTACTTTTAAAAAAACTACATTTAATTATGGACAGAAAAATGAAAACTATATATGCCAGATAATTTGTATGAAGTGACACTAAATTCTTGTTTCATTTTTTTCATTTTTAATACATAAAAAAGTAATAGCAAAGATAACACACACACACACACACACACACATATATATATATATATATATATATATATATATATATATATATATATATATATATATATATATATATATATATATATATACACACACACACACATATCGTTTGGACATTTAAAGTGGTTTCCTATTAAGAGTATTTACATATATATGTATATGTATATATACCTTAAATTTGCTTCACAAAAACATGAAATGAAAATACTCTTAATAGGAAACCACTTTAAATGTCCAAACGATATGTGTGTGTGTGTGTGTGT
>CM061143.1:182262-229762 GCA_030710495.1 Labroides dimidiatus
TATATATATATATATATATATATATATATATATATATCAACAGTGTTATCCATCACTCAGTGCGTCGCTATAATCCGTCTGCCAGAAACTCGTGCACTGAGAACCGTTCTGTGTGATATAGACGATAAAATAAAATACGATAAAATGTGTCATTTTTTTAACGCCGTTAATTTCCCCCCACGTTAATTAATGAATTAATGCGACAAAGTCCCACACTAACATATATACATATATATATATATATATATATATATATATATATATATATATATATATATATATATATATATATATATATATATATATATATAAAGCCTATAACTTATATCTGTAAATAACTGTAATCATCTCATTTAAAGCACAGATTTCTACTGACTGCACTTCTGGTGAAATGCCAAACTGTATTTTGTCACTCGATACTTTTAAATGTTTAATGGACAATTAAGAATTATGAATCTCATCTAATCTCATCTAATCTCATCCAGTCGTTTCCTCTAAATTGGACACAAGTGACGTACTTTCAGGAGCTCATCATGGTGGATGGTTACACAGTGTATACGTGTCCTTAAGAAGAGCTGCTGTAGAAAATTCCACAGTGTTAAAATTTGGGCTGTATCTTTTTGGAACTGAAGAAAACACATCTGGACCTCATGCTCACTAAAAGGATTTCTATAATATCCTACAGAGCAAAGAAATGTATTCTACTCAGTTGGAAGAAGCACACACACCCTACATTTAACTTTTCAAACAAACTGGGTTAAAACAAACTGGTTCAAGTTTTAATGTTTCTAAAGAATTCCTCATTTTTTATCCCATAGATGTCAAAGTTGAATATTCTTAGAGTTAACAACCAGATTAAAATTCAGTTTTTCTCTCTAATTAAAGTCGGGACATATGCTCAGATATTGGTGCCAGTCATTAAACATTAATTATTTACATGATGAGCATGTCATAATTAGAGCTGCAACAATTAATCGAATAATTGATTATTAATCAATTACTAAATTAATTGTCAACTATTTGATAATCGATTGAGTCATTTAGGTAATTATTTTAGAAAAAAAGTCAAAATTCTCTAATTTCAGCTTCATAAATGTGAATATTTTCTTCTTTCTTTGCTTCTCTGTGACAGTCCTGAATATCTTTGGTTTGAAAACCAGACATTTGATGATGTCATCTTTGAATCCAAAAAAAACTTTGACATTTTTCACCATTTTCTGATATTTTAGGACCAAACAACTACTCGATTAATCGAGAGAAAAATCGAAAGATTAATCGATGATGAAAATAATGGTTAGTTTCAGCCCTAGTCATAATAGTTGGTGATTCATTTGAATGTTTTTCTCTGACAGATTAAATATTGAAGCTCTGTAACAGAAAAACAGCCGAACAGCCGAACACGCCATCCTCTGATTCTACGCTGGGAAAAATTGATCTGCGGCTCTGAAACCCGAACCACAGCGACAACAGCAAACAGCATCAACACACAGCGTCTGATTTATGTCCTCAGTTCTTATCAATTATTCCAGAGCTTAGACGGATGTTAGCATCCCAAACCGACGCCATGATTGATGACTGCCATTTCATCAAGGCATACATTTCTTCATGACTGTCGGCTGAATCGCGTTTACTGTGCCTCTGCTTTATGGTGCAGAGATTTATTGGGACCATAAAAAGTGCTGCCTGCCGTGCATCAGCCGTGCAACATGCAAACACTTTTCTTTTTAACCATGGATGACACTTCTGTGGAGCCGAGAAGACGCTGAGCTCTGTCCTCTTTCATGAGTCGAGTTTGGAAACAGTCTGATTTAAATCTGATAAAGTTTAAACATCCTTCTCTTCAGGTCGCTGCTGCTGAAAGTTCTTCACCGACAGTAAAGTTCACTTTACAAGGAAGCAAATTAAATCCTGCTGAGGCTTTTGGTCAATTTAATTAAAGCTGGAGCAACTTAGTGGATTGAATTAAAACTTTGGCAGAGGTAAACGAACAGACTGAGAAGGTGGTGGTGAGGTCGGGTGTGTGTTTGAGTATTTAGATGTTTTTAAGCTCTGAGTAAATAATCACATCTTTACTCAGATAGTCTTTGTGTCCTCTGTGGTGCAGCCTCTCTTTAAAGTAGACACCCTGAAGTAGTACACCTAAAGACTAAAAATGTAAAAAAATGAACGAGGTTTGCAGCTCGTTATGGTTCAACCCGGCGTGCTCTCCTCTCCGCTGAGGTTAATCCACACGCTAAAGGTCTCCTCAGATCAGAGGAGTCCGTGGCGTTTTCTCAGCGCAGGGTCAGGGATCACACACACACTTTTCAGGAGAGCCGGCCTTTTCACGTCCTCCCTCTTTGCATAGCTAAGCTAAATATGCTATAGCTGATAAAGATAACTTTTAGATCAGAGGAACCGATTCTCACCCTCCAAGAGCTCGTTTTTAATGTCACATCAAAGAGGTCACTGATTGGCTGGAGTCAAATTATTTGATGTGATTTAAAGTTCAACCTCTCTTATACTCATATTTATCAGAGTCCTCCTTTATCAATAAAAAACGTTTCCTTCATGCACATTTTCACAACATTTCTGCAGCTTTATGAGCACTCAACTCTCTCGAACTGAATCATTAATAATCCATATTCAAGCCTGAGGAGCGTTCAATATTCTGGTGCAACTTCTCAGAAAAAACAAAACAAAACAAAACAAAAAAAGAAGCAACTTTTCAATCAAAACTCATCATCGCCTGCATCTAAAAAAAAAAAAAAAAAAAAAGCTTTTCTCACAAATGAGAGTCAAAAACAAACAAACAGCTAACCTGAAGCTGAATTCAGAATCTCACTCTGAATAATTTGAACACAGTGTGTCCGGAGGTTTTGCATAAGAATACACTGAATGTGTGCAGCATTTGACCTCTAGGTGGCAGTGTTGGTGCAATGACACGTCACACGGCTTTGTGGAGGAGAAGCACATCACCTCTCCTCACACTGAAAACATTTCTCTACTGAAGTTCGTCTTCTGTTTGCTAAAAGTTCCAGATGACACAGATTTAAATTTTAATATTTTTCCTTTGATTCAAAATGTTCAAGTTAAACTTCTGCTGCTGCAAAGTTGAGCTTTCACTGTTTGGTGAACACTAATAAGAAAAAAGAAGGAAAACTGGTCTCATTCACATTCATATTTAAACTGACCGGTTCAACATCATTATTCTTTATTAAAATATACAGATTTAAAACGGACGTTTCCAAGGATAAAAAAAAAAATTAACAACGAATTAAAAAAAAAAAATCTTTCTTAGATGTTTTTGAAAATTTTGTAACAAAAATATGCAAAACAAAAGATGCAAACTCAAATAATCCTCACAACCTTTATAGATTGTTCTTTTTTTTCTCTCTATAAAACCTGTTACGGATAAAAAAATAAAACGTCTTCTTTAACTGAAGGTTTTTTTTCCTGTATTTAATTATTATTAATCACACAAACCTAAATTTTACGGCTCCAATATAAAGCTATATATAATATAAAGATATATATAATATAAAGATATATATAATATAAAGATATAATATAATATAATATAATATAATATAATATAATATAATATAATATAATATAATATAATCTTCATGTTTGCGAAGCAGAAAATGTTTCCGAACATGAAGCTCTGCATTTCTGCTCCTACGTAGCTTCATTTCCCAGCATGCGCGGGTCAGAAAACACTCTTACGGTGCAATTTAGAGCTAAAATCTGATAAACTGCATGCTGTAATTTTCAAGCAAACCTGCGCCTGGATCAGTTTCTCCTCGGTGCACCTCGTGTGTTATTAGGAGGTAATTTAACAGTTAATTTGTTGTGCATATTACGAGCTGTGTTTTGTGTTTCCTGTGGATCTCTGAGGCCCGGTGTGACGGTGAAACAGGTTGTTCTGATTCTGCGGAGGTATCATGTGAACAGTTCAGGACGGTATGTTTTGCTTTTGTTGCATTAAGGAGCCTCAGAGGAACACGAGAGGATTTATACCATTCAGACATCTCTGCTCCGCATTACACTTTTTTATTACTCTGCCTCCTTTGTAACATAGCGGGCAGAAAGAGCTCTGTGAGGAATATTGGAGGCGTATTAATATCATTTCTCCAACATCTTTCTCTTCTCTACAGGCTCCGCTCTACACCGAGCCTGTATGGAAGTCATTACAGGAGAGGAAAGCTGCTTTCTCGGTGCCCTGCCGTTTTGTTCCATCTGTGTTGAAGTCACCTGAACGCGATCTGAAGTCAGCCAGTCAAGTGACCTGGAATCAATACAGAGGAACCCAGCTGAGGCCAATAAATCAGGCCGGCTCGTTTAACCCGTGAGAGCCTCACTGCTCCACTCGATGTGGCACTTCATAAGGAAAGGACCGTTTGATGAGAAATAATTTATTCTCACTTCTCCTCTCCAATGCAGCTATCTCTACTGTTTCATACCCATGATGCACTTCTCAGGCTCTGAATCCTCCTGGGAACATCACAGGGCCAGTGTTTTCATACGTCCTCCCTCAGCGTCCATCACTTTCTTTGTGCAAAAAGAAATTTGACAGCTTTGTGTACATTGGAAATTTCCAGCATACTTTCTCTCTGGGTATCTCTGAATCTCAAACAAAGGAGAAATGTTTTGGCATATCTGTAACGTCTGCAGCTGCTTCACTGTATCCCTATGGCATCTGTCTCTGCGGCCTGTCATATAAAAACCAGCCTGTTTGATTCTTCACGTCACGAGTCTGTGATGAAAGATGCTGAGAGGCTTCCTTGGAAGGAAAGTGGTTTCATACTTCTCGTAGGAAATGTCAAAAAATATGCTACGGCTACGGCTTAAAAGATGTTCAGTAAATTCACAGGCAAGTTTGGAACCACAAATAAAGAAGTAGTCCATGAAAACGATGCAGAACTCACAACGCTTTGATTATTCACATGCATATTTATCTCTGCCAAAAGCAGCTCAGTCTGAGCAGTTTCCCTCGACGGTTGTTGACAGGAATGAAGCCAGCCTCACGTCCACTGATCGCTGATTTATTATGATTCAAGCACTCAAGAAAAGTTTTGCATCCTGCAGGAGCTCACGTTTCACTTTGACTCTGCTTCATTGAAACTAAACGTGGCTCAAGTCGACCTACTGGACGATCACATGACGCCATCTTTGTGACATGAAAAGATGGTTAGCTGCTCTGAGCTCTGCTGTAAAAAGTTGAGGGTCTGAAACTGTGTCCTAAGTTGCATGTTGCAGTTTTCCACATTTAAATGACGGTAATTCACTGCATGAAGAAGAATAACTGCAGCAAGGACCTATTAAATAACCTCATCTCAAAAACAAACTCAATGAGCCTCTGAGTCAAACAGTTTATTTTTCATAATTATTTTCAATCTTAATTAATGTTTTAAAAGTGAGTGGATGCAAACTCAGCTTTGCAGACTGTTATATATTCAATCATGAAATTAACTATAAATCCTACTCTCTATTCTATCTTCAATCTAAAAAAAGAAGTACCATAACTATGACTAAGTTTAACCTTCAAAATAAAATGCCATTTATTTGTTTTAAATCATTAGCATTACAATTAAAGCTGTTTTTATCACCTGATTCTTGTAAAAAGGTTGTTTTGTAGCTTTTATCTACTTTAAATGATTAAAATATCAATTCATAAGGTTATCTCAGGTTATCTTTTAACTTATGCTTTGTGTTTACATTGTTATAGAAGTACTATGATCTGTATTCGTGTTTAATGTTTTCACTTTTAAAGCAGAATTAATTAAAAACTTAAAGTAGTAAGGGGAGGAGTTTCCTTCAAATAAATTCTTAAAAAAATAATTCGTAAAAAAAATGTTTTAATCAAAAATCGTAAACTGAAAAAAAAAAAAAAACGTATGAAAATATTTCCTTTTTTTTCTTATAATCTTCAAGTTTGCACTTTTTCCTTCTTTCACGCTTATTTTTATTTTTTTTGTCCTAATAAATAAAGTCATATATGCCTTTGTGGATTACGTGGGTGTAACATTAAGAGATTAATTCACATAAATTTAAACTACGAGAGGTTAAACGGAATGTAAAACGTTCCACTCACTGTAATTGTCCTCCGTGCTCGTCACCTGTTACAGCGCCAAAACTCCCTTTGAGGCCCACAGCAGTGTTAGCCCACGTGTGAGATTCTCCCCACAAAAGAGTCACCAGTATTTCCATTTCCAGCGCTGTGAGTGTGAGAATTAGTGGCTCCATCTTTTATAAATGCTGCACAGTCCCACAACACTTAATTATCGCAAGGTAAGGCAGTGTGGACTGTCCTCCTGTGCTTGATTGACAGCGGGGTGAGTTAAAGTGGCTCCGGAGGAGGTGACGGGTTCTTTTTAACAAGTAAATACGATGATAAATCAAATATTATCGAGCTATTTAATCTTAAATCAAAATAAAATACACATTTTTTCATTCTACACCGGCTGGGTTGGTAAATATTGTCTCAAGACGCGAGCTTCGTGTTTCTGAATCACGCAGTGCTCCCCTCTGTCTGTGCGTCTTTTGGTTTCGCCCAAACTTGGTTCAGATTTGAGTTGGTTTCCTCTGCTATCTGGGATCGCTCTGTTGGAGGTGAAGGACCGCCTGTCCCCACTCAGTATATGCTGTCAATGGCTTTCGGGACGTGTTTAATTTGAATGTCTGGGTGTAACGAGTGACCAATAATGGATATTCTATGGATATTATGGACCATACCGGCCGTCATAGCTGTTGAAGGTAAGCGAACGTTTCCATCTCATGGCTCGAAGCCGCATCATTTGGAGTTTAAGACAAAGCGCGTCACTGTTCTTTATTTTCGTTATTTTTTTACTCCACAATATGAGAGTAAAAACCCCAGAACAGCTGACAAGCATAGACGCCGGGACAAAAAAAAAAAACACACCGAAAAAAAAAAAAACAAAACACGCGCCTTCAGCATCTTCCGCAGGTACACGGGTGCTTTACAGCGTCATTCACGTCACCTACGGAATAAAACTGCGCGTTTCAATAACGTGCTGACCGTTACGCGAGATTGGAAGCGTAAAATCTCGGTGAGGCAGCTCAGATCATGTGTGTCCGTGGAGGTGTGTCATCGGTACCGACTCAGTTGGTGGTGTAAACGTTCAAGGAATATATACGTCTCCAAATTAAGAGTAATTCTGCAAATTCATTTGATTTTTTAAATTAGTTTAATACACTGAAGCGTCTTTCTGCTGCCGCTACGCATGTTGGGATAAACAGGAACGTCAGCCGGCAGTGTGGCACAAAGCACAATGCACAGGTTGAATGGTGGAAATAATCTGTCTTTACTGTGTTTTACCACACCTTTATCTGCAGTGGTTACAGACACACCAACGCATCCTCTAAATATTAGCAGATAAATCTACTAATTTCATTTAGTTGAAGTGTCCTCACTTAGTACTCAGATTTATAATCCACTGGTGTAATCTGGACTCTTTTCACCCTGTCAGGACAGTGGAAATTCGCCACAATGACCCAACGTAAAGCAAAATCTCAGTCGTACACTTATTCAGCCTATTTTGAGGATGTTGTGAGAAAACAAACATGTCCTCTTCCTCTGGTCAGTTTAACTAAACCTCATAATTACAGGTGGAGCAGAGGAAGTATGTAGAATCTCAAGCAAATGCAACCGCAGGATAAAACACCAACAAACAGAAAAAGTGGAAAAAGCTTAGGATGCTTGTTTGCTGTAAAATTTGCACACATTTAAGGTCAAGCGTCCCAGCTCGGAAAAGCAGGCCTGACACACACTCTCACAAACGTGTGTATGTATTCGGGCGTTTGCTGTGTGTTCTGGTTTATAGTCCTCAGAAAAAAAAAAAGATTTAAAAGGCGTATACGACACTTCACAGCGGCCTTACAGCTTGTGCTGACGGTTTTTAAAATTAATCTAGTTTTTAATTCAACATTTTGTATTGTATCCATTTTGCTAAAATATCACACAGTGTGCATTTCATGAACCTTTAATTATATAATTCATTTCAAATAATTTTAAAAATTAATTCTCTATTTTTTTGATGTGCCTTGAATAATTTTCCATACATTTAACACTGATTAGTTGTGTAAATAATATCATCACACATTCTGTTTTTTAGTAAACACACACACACACACACACACTATATATATATATATATATATATATATATATATATATATATATATATATATATATATATATATATATATATATATATTCCAAAAACATTGGCTCTGTTGTAAAGTCATCCTGTGTGTATATGTCAAATATTTAATATCTCAGAGTTGCGTTCTTTTGAATCGCTGCAGCTTGATTTCTGCTCTAACCGTTGTTTGTCTTGTATTTCGTTCATGCCGTTTCACCAGAACCGCAGCCGTGTACTCGCACCACCTCTCCTGATCACTTCTCTCTTTCTAAAATATCTATGTGACCGCTGTTTGTGTAGGTCCTCTTGTACTGTCGGGTATATGTGTGAGGTGGGCACCAGTCCTCAAAGGGAGTGTTTTCAGGTCTTCGTCCTCCTCGATTAGGAAGGCGAGGTCGTAGTTTGGGTTACACTTCATGTACAGTATGCTTTAAAAACGGTGAACTGCACCTTTAGGGCCTTTATATATCCTCTCCATGATGCTAGTCCCGTCGCCAACCCCCTCCATTCCACCCTGTGAATCACCCTAGTGGAACAGCCAATGAAGTTGCGAGGATGGCTTGCGTATGAGAAATGAAGGGTTGAAAAAGAGGTCACTGCAGCTTTAATCCGACGGTTAAAAAAAAAATAAATCCCAGCATGCATCAGGAAAGGAGCCTCCAGTGGATCGTTTTGACACGTTTAGTGCTGGGACACCACATTTCCTCCATTGTTGTTTTGGTTTAATCGAGAGTGACGTCCTAGCATAGTCGTGTTTGCTTTTACCAATGCGAGCGCTGAAATGTGTATTTAATTATTCTGTGCCATCGCATCGCATTAGGCGATAGTCACTGAATTATTTCAGGAGAGAGATAAAAACGAGTGGCTCATAAATACTTTCTTCCTGTTGTAGAAACATGAAAAGCTACGGACGATCAATGAATCAAGCAGGGAGCACGCTGGAGAGGATTAGAGGATTAAAACTTGGTCCAAAGTTAAGAAAATTCAAGTGTTGTCACACACATCCATTTTGCTAACACGCTAATAGGAACTTGAAATGCTAATGTTGTTTTTGACATACATGATCAGCAGACATTAATCAGTTCCATTCAGCCAGTTTTCAAAGACATAATTTACTCTGCGGAATGTAAAACAAGTCTAAATTGTTGATTTGCGTAAATGTAAGCTGCCGTCGATGCCCCGTGTTATTGGTTTAGTTAACGGGGACAGACGGGCCTTTATTCGAAAATTAATGGAGGTAGAACTGCCAAGGAAATTAGCTTAGCTATGTCAAACATGTCTATGAAAACACACTGTGGATTTATCCCTTCATTAGTCCACCCATTCATTGTCATCAGTGCTTAGCTGACAGCCAAAGAACTCGCTCATCTAATTCTGTTGAGTGGAAATTTTCCAATTCATCCCCGGCCATAAAATTGAAGTAGCCTGTATTGTTCGAGGGAGATGAAATTTACTAGACGGATCATTTGGCTTTCCTGATTTTCCCCCTCCCTTCCTCCGCTCTTCTGTTGTGATGTTACAGTTTGTGCTCTGCAAACACGGCAAACGTTTCTCGGCATCGCTCTGGTTTAATAACAGCCTCCTCCAGACTTGTGTACAAGTTTTCGTTGAGGTTAGCAGGACAATAAATCACTTTGATGCAACGTTTTTTTTATTTTTATTTTATTTTATTTTATTTTACTTTTTTTCTTCCTCTTTTAGGAAGCATAATGGGACTGAAACCACAGCAGAGGATGGTGAAGTGGGCTAGAATGAGATCACAGCATGGAGTCTTTAAAAAATGTCGAGCAGATTTGATTGCATTTCAGTATGCGCTGCATTCCTTCAGCGCTGGAGTCCCTTTAGTTCAAAGTTGGCAAACACTGGCCATGCGTATGTTTTCAATTTCCCATTTTTTCTGCACTAAATTCTGATTTAATTTAGCAAATCAGTTGTATTTTGCATAACCCTTTCAGTTCTCACACAGCATGAGGAAGTCTGACATTCAGGACACATTGTTAATGTTGTGAAAAACCTGCCAAGTTTGTTAAAGTAGCTTTCATATGTAAATCCAGCCACTGTTTTTGACCGGAATTGTTTTGTAAGGAATGGACATTTTGAGTGTAACATGGAAGCATTGTTTGTTAGAGGAGCAACAAAAGACAGACGGAGGTGGGCTCTGAAATGAGATTAAATAAAGGTAAAACAGGCGACCGTATACAATCCAGTGTTTTCTCAGTCCACCCAATGAGCAGATGCAGGGAGCGGGCCTGCACGCCAACCGCCACAGTAGGCTTTCACAAAGAATCTGTCTCTATTCAAGCCTTAATCCAAGCTGCCGAGGGCCCGGGCATTGTCACTTTGCATGCAAAATTTCAATTAGTGCTGGTACCAGTTGTTTCAGTTGAAAGGGGGTGTCTCATTTCAGAGATATCTATGGCTACCTTTAGGCACAGATTAGGGCAGAAATATCACCGCTCTGCTGAAGAAAACTTTGAATGACATGAGGTAACTGTCACTGAGCTGCTGAAATATGAGCCCTGACTGAGGTGAACCCACATGAGGAAAGATCCTGATATCAGAATCTCAATCTTATGCAGGAACAAAATAAGTTGGATGGTTCCCTTAAATCTCAAAGATGATGTTTCCACTAGTCATGTAGTTATGCTGCAATTTTCTCGTATTGTCTATTAGCATATTAGCACATTCACTGCACCTTAATCTGTATATAATGATCTGTAGGATAGTTTATATTTATAGCATATATATATATATATATATATATATAATATATATATATATATATATATATATGTGTCTCTCTGTGTGTGTGTGTGTATATATATATATAATATACACACACACACACACACACACACACACACACACACACACACACACACACACATAATGTGTGTGTATGTATAGCATACAAAGCCTATAACTTAAATCTGTAAATAACTGTAATCATCTTGTTTCTACTGATTGCACTTGTGGTGAGATGCCAAACTGTATTTAGTCACTCGATACTTTTAAACGTGTAAAGACAATTAAGTTGAATTTCCTCTCATCTGGTCATTTCCTCTGAATTGGGATACGAGTGAAGTACTTTGGTACCAATTGGTATTTTCAGTAGCTATGGTGGATGGTTATTTCAAGCTAGAATAGTATTTAATGGTCACCAGCATCTACTCAGCTGTTGGTTGACTACCACTGTTTTTTTTTCTGCTTCTGACCTCACAGCCCTACATCCATATTTTATATATTGTATATATTTATATTGTACAATGGTAAAAGGCAGAGCCATGCCGACCATTTTATATACCGTCTATGACACTACTGTGTTGTTATATAAATGTTTACTAGAGCATTTCACTGGATGCAAAAACTGAACACAGTTTTCTGTTTTCAGGAAGTGCAAAACTCTTAACTGTTTAATCATTATATAATAATCCAAACAGCCAGTTCTTATGTATTCTGTGTGTTTTCATCTGGGGGGAAACTAAGGAGGTACTGAGCACACTTTTTACATACTAATACCTGGACTTCTGTATCAGTGATACTGAGAATTACATGTATGTTTCGGTAACTTCAGGCTTTTCCACTGTAGGTTTCAGATGAGCCCTATAGTCGGTCTAATCAGACAAGTCCTCCATATGACAAGTTGTTGTTTTTTTTCCCACCAACCCCAGAGCAACCATTTGCTGGGCTGTGGTTTTATAGGTCAAGCTTTTTCCTAAAATGCCAATAATTGAATTGTTGGATGACTTGAAATTAATTTATCTGCACATAAAATTTGTCTCTGTTAATCTGAAAATAATCTTATTATTAAAAATAAATAAATTAAATTAAAAAAAATAATTAAATTATATATATATATATATATATATATATATATATATATATATATATATATATATATATATATATATATATATATATATGCTTTAGCAAACTGCGAGTAGCTGCAGAACTTTTCGGTACATTTTGTGCTTTAATGTCATGATTGAAATATTCTCATTGAATCAGACCTCTGAGCAGATATCACATGATCGTTTTGCTTGATCAGTGTCTTGAATATTAAAATACTTCTAATTTTCGTCACATAAAAACACTTTCAGCCCTCTGCTGTGTTATTAGCTTCTAAAAAAAACAACAGGTGTTTAATCCTCTTGTCTTATTGCTGCTGTGTAATCGGCCCTGCTGAGACGCGCCGCTCAGATACGTCTGCAGCTTGATGCTATCAGAAAATGAAAATATTTTCAGAGCCAACAGGTGTCTTTAGTTCGTCTGATAGCAGCGTCATGCTGTCGGTGCCAAAATGAATCTGAAAACAGAGGGTTCATGTCAGAGTAAACAGAACGGGCTGCAGACTTACTGACTGTGAGTTCTCTTGAACTTTGCTCCAAACCAAAAGATCCCATCTTTGCCTCGCTGAGTGCAGTCACCTGTGAAATCACCACCAAACAAAGCAGTTTCTTGTGTTGTGGATATTATTTAGGTAGTTAAAGTGTTAAGAGACGGCGAGGCTGTAATTGACCTGCTCAGATATTGTTTTGGGTGCTGAAGAATGAGAAAGGAGTCAGACTGCACATCTCCATCCGTAATCTCACTAAATCTTAACTGCACACAGATTAAGATCTGAATCCTCCCACTTTCTCTTAATATGAGGGTTGCTCATATCAGACCAAAGCCTCTCTGGGTTAAATGATAGCTGCAGTTATCCGTTAGCTTTTGAAGATGCTAAGTATCGAGGAGGGAGGATTTACTTTTCCATTTAATTGGCAGTCCTGTTCGAATGTAAACAGACTTTTTCGATGCATTTCTTCTTTGTGCAAACCTTTTCGTTGTCATTTTTTGATTCTGTTTCTAGATACTTTGCAAATTTAGCAGCCCAAACTTTGAGCATTTTGTAGATCTTCTGTTTTAAAGCTCTGTCATGCAGAGTCCTGTTTGGGAGAAAAACGCTCATCTTCCCACCATATTTCTGATATCACTTGAGGGGATTCAGTGTTGAAAGATGTTGAAATGTGTCATTAAGTAAGGATCAGGTGAATGAGTGGTCTTCAGATAGAGTGTTTTCTTGCAGTGCTTTGAGGATAGGTGTGCCGTTTGATTGTGGGCCTGTAATTGTTTCAGTCTGGAGTTGGAAAAACAGTGTGGTCCAAAAAGTGAAAGAGTATGACGAAACTTTTTATAGCAGTGTTCCAGTCAGTAATATTTGACTCCTGTTTAACTCAGTACAAAACCAGGATTCAGCTCGAGTCCTTATAGAGATTTTCTTTCTCAGATGATCACAGAGAGCGTTCATTATGTTCACACTCCAATCACGTGTTCCGGCAGATGCTGTGAATTAATTCTGACCATTGGGCATTTTTCAGCCCTGTGGGATAAAGTTTGCATCTGCTGTTTTCCTGCTGACTTGCAGAGTGTCGTGGGGATAAATAGACCTCAATGGAAGCATCCAGCTTTACCTCCACATAACCTCTCTGATATTTCACACAGGAATCTAGATCAAGGATGTTCCCCTATCCTGCTGTCTTAATTAGCTCATGTTAATTGGTAACGTGCGGTCTCTGGGTAAGTCGTATTTATCAGGAGGAGCAGGATTCATCCAAAGCTGCTGGGAATAGAAATCAGTGGGGGACACGGAAATGTATTTCCAGACATTGTTCATAACAGGAGAACGTGTGAGAACTCACAATGGAAATGGACCCAGGCCTCATTTAAAGTCTGAAGTCTCTGTGCCGGGTTGGACCGAATATCTCAGCATCATGTGGTGTCAGTGTGTTTCATCCCTTCTCCTCACCGTGTGTGTGTGTGTCCTCTTTCTATCCAGTCAGGGTTTAAAATGGACATGCATATATATATATATATATATATATATATAAACACACACACACACACATATAGAATACTCTGGCCTTATGGAATAGGAATAGGAAAAAAAAATAAAATAATTTAATGACCACATTTTTTTTTTTTGTATCATCAAAATTCTGAGAAAAATTCTGCCTACAATCACAGACATCTGCCTTTATTCTTAAAAAATTGTGGGAGGATGTGCAGCAAAGGGTCAGGAGTCAAACCTGCGACCTCTGCTGTAACAAGGACGATTGGAGTCCCCTTTGCCTCCATCCCTTTGACTCAGAGCAATGGTGTCATCATATCAAATACAAGTGAAATCATTAAACTTGTGCATTTTGCAGAGTTGCAGCCTACGTTATCCCGATCACTATTTTCAAACAGTAAATGTAAAGCAAAGCTGTGATCTATGACTCCAAGAAGAGGTGTGTTTACCAGGTCTCTGTTAAGAAGACAGAGTTTCATTATTTCATTATACTTTCATCGTACCAAGATGATGAATTCTGACAGCAGACATGTTCACGTGGACCATATTTCTTCATTCATCTTTCTGACTGAGGGTGTTGGTTCAAGTGGTTTGCATGTTGTGATTTATTTAGATCTGGTGTTTACTTCCAATGAGACGGTGTTTTTCTGCCTCGCAGCCATTTTCCTCTTTCTGTCTTAGCACACATAGGACCACCCCCCCCCCCCCCCCCCCACCCCCATCAGCTACCAACCCTGATAATGAATATAGTGTGAATTCAGTAGTTGTCATTGCTTTGCTTCTCTTATTTAAGCAACAACTTCATACCAATCAAGCCTCACACCTCCTGACAAGAAGGAGAAAAAGACGAACCCATTAAAACCTTTTGTGGTTCTGATGTCGAGGACGTTATGACGAGTCTGCGTTACGTTCCTTCCTACCGCCTGAGCCTTGGATTACAAGTTCTTTCAATGTTTTTATGTAAAACAAACCCTGCAGCTGTCCTGTTCCACTTTGGAGTCTGACATTCATACTTCATGTCAGTGTTGTTTTCGTCAATGATGACAAACTTGACTATCCCTTGTCTAAAACTGGACTAAAACTGTCACATATCGAAATGACTAGAATGTGACTAAACTTAATAAATATTTTTGTCCAAAAGACTCAAACTAAGATATCTGCTAAGAAAAGCACTGATTCATGTTCATATTGAGCAGACCATCAGAACCTCAGTTTACATCTGCTCATTTCTATTTTTTATCAGTTTATGAAAAAGGTTTAGACTTCCTGTTTGCAACCAGGGGAAATGAATCCACTTTGGGCTTGTTTAGTCTGATTCAGGTGTTTGTGTGGAGCTTTGGGCCTTTAAACTGCTCAATAACCAGAGTTATATTCCCCATATATTCATATATATTCAGTTATTTAGCGTGGACTCATTCCAGGGAGATCAGGTTGAGTTTCTCTGAGCTGACAGTTCTAGATTGATTTAACATCAAGTTCCATCCCCCCTGAAAAGGACCGAAGTCACAGAGTTGATGGACCTGTTAGAATCGTTTTGAAGACGTTTGAAGCCTCCTGGAAAGGAGAGCATCAGCTGATGAGCGTGACCAATATTCTTGTCACATCCTTCATGTGAATGTTGAGTCATCCACATTGACAATGTGGCTCTCATATTAATCAACAGAGAGAGGGAGAGAGGGAGAGGGAGAGAGAGAGAGCCCTGAGAGAGGTCAGACCTCGTTTCACAGACCCCTGTCCACACACACCCCAGGTACTGTGACTCTGCCTTTATGAGCGTGCTCACACCACACAAACCCGGCGGATTAGTGTCTGGCTCTCAATGTCCCCGGGAGCAGAGCCCATCGGCCCAGACAAAGCCGGGCTGATTGCGTTGTCATCTGCATCACAAAGGGAAGCCTTTTCTACCTGAACCTCCGCCTGCACGCCGCACCGCACATCACATCTATCAGCGAGTCTGCGTCCACGTGACATCTGTCTTTTGTTTTCTTTTGTTTTGTCCCCCCCCCCCCCCCTCCATTCTTTTGACCAACTGTCCACCACGGCCCGTATCAGCAGCAGGCCGTCTCCTTCCCCGCCTTCCTCAGTGGCTCTTCGGTCTGCACCAGCACTGAGCTTTTTGGTGATTTAGCTGGTAGTTATGTGCTCAGAGCCGTGTGCATCTGCATCATCATCATCATCATCATCATCATCATCATCATCATCATCTTTGACTCTCCTCCCCCCTCTGGCTCCAGCTCTGGCTCTCTGTATCTGAGCTCAGCCAACATGCAGCCACATCAGACAGAAGTGTGTCCCCCTCTGTCAGAGCCTTACATGTGGATCTATGGGTCTCACTCAGACTCAGACTCAGACTCAGACTCAGACTCAGACAGAGGCCCAGGCTGAGGTGCTGCCACCCAGCAGACCTGTTTTATCAGATTAGCGTACGGGGCAGACGGGCTCTGCTGCTCTATGACCGATGATCTCTGTTGTGCTGTCGTATGGGGCCCGTCCAGCAGCCAAAACAGAGACACATCAGACGTCTCTACTTGGATTATCTGATAATGCTGCGCTTCGCGGGTTTACCAGAAGCCTCATGAGGGTTTTTAACCCGCAGCATGAACAGTCCGCACAAACAGTGTTTCATTCAGATAAATCATATTCTGCAGCTCCAACAGCTGAAGCTTAAAGCTCTGAAGTTTAATGAACCAAAACTGACGGTGGGATCGTTCTCAGAGTGAGAAATATGGAAAACATGACTGAAACATAATTTCAATAAGTTGATTTATTTATTAAGACGTATTTATTTCATTTGAGTTTTATTAGTTTTGTTTTCCTCAGAAGCAAACTGCCTACATTCATTTATCCTGTTTTTGCTTTCATTTCCCTTCTTGAGGTTGATCGAAAAGAGACCTCTAAAAAAAAGGTTACGAACATTTTGTGATTTTTGCTCAATTTTTAACTTGAAGTTTGTACAAATGAATTTCATGCAGTTCTAGTTTTTGTTTTGTGTTTTTGCTGCAGAACTGGAATGTAAAACCTTTATTGTGACCTCTGTAGGACACGAGGCCTCAGGCTTTCCACAAATTAAACTGAAAAAGATTTAAAATGAAATTAACCAAATATTAATTGTAAAAGGATTAAAAGCTACAGAATAAGAAATCACTGACCTTATTTTTCTCAGCTTGTTTACAGAAAAAAAAAAAAAAAACAAGCCAAGTTGGAAAAAGTTGCTTTACTTTCAAAAATCTGTTGCAAAAGATTTACAACATGATCTACAAGGTAAACACATCAAGACGGCAAAATACATCAGAAGGGTCCGGTTCTGCAGGGACTCTGGATCTGCTCGGTTTCTATTGAAGTCAATGAGTCCACTCTCATGGAAGGAGCTCTGTTGTGTTCTGGCTGCGTCCCTGCATGTCTGAGTGTTTTGGTGAGGGGAGGAGCAGCTTTAAATGAGCAGAGGATGCTGCAGATCAACACGTTTTCACTCCGTCCCCAAACTCCAGAAACGTCTCTGGATTTGTCGCTTTTTAGGAAAAAAAGTTTCTAGAGACGTCTGAAAGTCTCTAAACATAGAGACGGTCAGTAAGTTATCAACACTGTACTGCTGACTGCAACATCCTGTCACAGTACAGCCAATCACCGCTGTTATTATAATCACATGCCATAAAAGAACTGAAGTTCAGTACTCAGCCGAAGGTATGTCCAAAATCAGGCTCAGGGACCAACTGTGGCCCCGAGGTCCATTTTTAAATGGTCCCCATTCATTTCATCTTACAGTGTGTGAACTGTGGAACTGAAATTAATCATGTTCCAAAACCAAAACAATCCAGATCCTGATCAGATCCAGATCCTGATCAATTCCAGATCCTGATCAATTCCAGATCCTGATCAATTCCAGATCCTGATCAAATCCAGATCCTGATCAACTCCAGATCCTGATCAAATCCAGATCCTGATCCTGGCATAAAAACCTGCTGACATGTTTGTCCCATATCGCCCCCTAATGGAGAACATGTTCTTGGTCTGAAGCAGAGTTTGATGATGTTTACACAGCAGGTAACACTGAGACACCTGAGGGACAGGTGAGACACCTGAGGGACAGGTGAGACTCCTGAGGGACAGGTGAGACTCTTGAGGGACAGGTGAGACTCCTGAGGGACAGGCGAGACGTCTGAGGGACAGGTGAGACTCCTGAGGGACAGGTGAGACGTCTGAGGGACAGGTGAGACACCTGAGGGACAGGTGAGACTCCTGAGGGACAGGTGAGACAGCTGAGGGACAGGTGAGACTCCTGAGGGACAGGTGAGACTCCTGAGGGACAGGTGAGACGTCTGAGGGACAGGTGAGACTCCTGAGGGACAGGTGAGACACCTGAGGGACAGGTGAGACGCCTGAGGGACAGGTGAGACTCCTGAGGGACAGGTGAGACTCCTGAGGGACAGGTGAGACTCCTGAGGGACAGGTGAGACACCTGAGGGACAGGTGAGACGCCTGAGGGACAGGTGAGACTCCTGAGGGACAGGTGAGACTCTTGAGGGACAGGTGAGACGCCTGAGGGACAGGTGAGACTCCTGAGGGACAGGTGAGACAGCTGAGGGACAGGTGAGACTCCTGAGGGACAGGTGAGACTCCTGAGGGACAGGTGAGACTCCTGAGGGACAGGTGAGACTCCTGAGGGACAGGTGAGACGCCTGAGGAACAGTCTGTGATGGTGCACATGGTGTATGTTTGAGCAGTCTCTTAAAGACGAAGTCAACAGATCCTTGAGGCCGTCTTCGAGAAGCGTCTGGACACCCTGACCCAGAGTCTCTGACGTCGTAGGAAAAGGATGTGGTCGTGGCGTATGCGGTTAATAAGTTTCTGGGTGTAATCCTTTAGCTGTACCTCATCACCATCGTCATTATCTTTTCATTTCCCTGTCTTCCTCTCATATTTTGGAAGTGTGGAATGCATCACTCGTCATCCTGTGATACTGATCTATCTGAGGCCAAAGGGTTCATATTTTAATCTCCCATTTAGGATGCTTAATGAATAGATTCAGTAGATTAAAACGGGGTGTGACATTTAAAAAGCCGAGGGAGAGAATGACTTTTTGTGTCCTAAAGTGTGATAGTTGTCTTTTTTTTTCAGCGAGTGATTGTATTAGCTGGGAGAATAGGGAATTAACACAAGGCAATTAACTGATTTGGCCTTTGGCTGTGACTCGTCTGCTTTTTCAGAGAGCTGGGGCTCATCCTGTTTTCTCCTGGATTAATTTAGAAATTCACTCTGATGCATAACCTTCTAACCCACACAACTGGAAGCTGAGGAACTTGATACGTCTCATTAAAACACGAGTATAGCTTTACTGGGGAAGAGCTCAAAGCAGAAAATAAGCATCCAGACCGTTATTTATTCAATAAGGCTGCAGAGAAACACGGCGCTGAAGGAGGTGAGGAGTCTCAGAGGCGTGGGGGGCACAGAGGTAAGGTAAACAACTCTCAGAGCTGAAATCGCCCTGTTGTCCAATTACAGAGGAGGGCTACGCCGTAATGGCTAATTGTCAGCAGCAAGGGGGCGGTTCTTAATTCAGCTATAGGAGCGAGATCCACCAGGAAGACACTAGAATGATGGTCCTCATCCCCACCAGGGAGTGAGCGGTGTGTGTTAATGGGAATCCAGCCGTGTGTGTGTAAACGTGTCTTTGTGGTTACACTCTTACCTGCTCAGTGAATGAGATGGGGACCTGTTAGCTGGTAAACAGCAGAAACGGCCTCTTAAAGTACAGATAACAGGTCACATTTAAGGATCTTGAGGTTTTAATGTTATTATAAGATTTTCCTTTAACGACTCCTGACTTCGCTCCAGTTACTTTGGCAGGAGGAGTGTTTTCATAATCATCTGGCATGAGATGTCAAAATAAAAGCCAAACCCTCCTCCAGCTGTCAGGGCTGTAATATTTATCTCAGACGGCTCTTTTCTTTAGTAAGAAGTTAAACAGTGACGCCTTGTTTGTTTTGGTTTCTCCAGATGAAGCACAGCACGGTGTTTGCATTCAAACCCTGAAACAGATGTTTGCAGCCTGACCTGCTGAAGGATGCTCACCTTGACAACAAATCCACAGCTACTGAATGTCTCAGAAGAAGAGGAGCTCAATAAAATCTGAACATTTTTATTCACCATCAGATCTGCAGTGTCTTCATGTGACTGCTTTAACTCACACTTGCCAAGTAAACATGCAGCCAAAGAGAAAATCAACCCTAAATCAACGATGGACAACAAAGCCAGCTAATCAATATGAATCGAGGAAGACGGGTCAACATCAGCCTTTACATTATAAATATTAAATAATGCAATACAAAAAATAAATATATATATATATTAGTGGTGGGACTTTTATCGCGTTAATTCGATAATTAACGGGGGGAAATTAACGGCGTTAAAAAAAAATGACGCATTTTATCGTATTTTATTTTATAGTCTATATCACACAGAACGGTTCTCAGTGCACGAGTTTCTGGCAGACGGATTATAGCGACGCACTGAGTGATGGATAACACTGATGACAGCGCCTTGCTTAGCTCGGTGGATGGAAAATTTACTTTTAAAAAACAGTCGCCGCGGACCGTCAGCGCGAGTCAATTCACACTGCATCCGTCTGAGGAGCGGAGCGCAGCTCAGCGTACTCATAGCAGCTGGATACACAAGATCACAGGAGAACCACATGTTCCTGCAGGAATCACACCCATGACAACTACTTTCATGATATTTAGTATGTTAAACTCACCTGCCCTCCCAGAGCTTCATTAATTCAGTCCTTCCCTTTTAGTCTCTGTTGGTGTCCTTATATAAAGGATGTGTTGTATCCTATATAATTATCTGGTTTTCTGCCTCCAATATAAACTTTTCCTCGTCCATGGCGTCAGATTTCCTCTGGGTCTGACCCGCTGATGACTGCTGGCCCTGTGCCAGTGTCGTAGTTTTAATATACGAGGATAATTTTACGATCGACAGGCTGAACATGGAGCTTTATTTTGAAAAGACCGGAAACTCTGATCGTTTTTCGTGTCTGTTTTCCTGTTTGGTACGATCTGCTCTGTGGAGATTGACGCGTTTTCAAAAAAAACATCTTTTGAGTAAAATAAACAGGATTTTGTAGTTTAAACTTCTGTATGTGACGATTCAATGATTTAGTCTTCTACCAAATATCTATATATCGATGTGATTAAAATGCGATTAATTACGATTAATTAATTACAAATGTCATAATTAATTCAATTGATTTTTTTAATCAAGTCCCACCACTAAAATAAATACTAAGAATAAAGTCCTGACAGTTAGATTTCTGTGTTGTATGTTGGTTTGATGCTGAGATCAAATTGAGGATCAGTTGTTTTAAAGAAGCCCAGTCGTAGCTTTAAGTTGATCAGAAATGAACCTTAAAGATCCCTCGAGGAGTTTTTAATTTTTTGTGGAAATCATCTGAAATTAAAAAAAACTGTGTATCAAACTTAAAGAAGAGTTCCTTCCAGGAGCTTTTGAACAGATGACTCTTCACCTGTTCTTTCTCTTCTGACTGTCCTGGTTTAATAAAAACACAGTGCACGCCTTCATGAACAGATTTGTTTATCTGTATTTCTTTTGTCTTTGTGAGACAGTTAGAGGTCATGTCTCTTTCCTATGGCCGTCCTAAACCTAACAGATTTCAGATGATGGTGAATCTTTTTCTGTTTTTCTCATCATTCAAAGAAACGTGTGATTTAAACTGATGAAAAGCCGTCTTGGTCTTTGCATTATTTCCTCTCTGACCTCACATCGCTCCGTCACAATCACTCTACCTCAGCTTAACCGCTCCACAATCAATACCCTGGACTCAGGACAGATTACCCCCTCATGGTTGTGTTTATGCTGCCCTCTCCATTGACACTCTTTGCGGTGCTTCTCTGTGCAGTAAAGCTGCAGACAAACGCGCTGTTTGGGCAGAGAAAGCTTACCTGAATTTACATAATCACTTGTCTGAAAGTGGATTGAGTGTGGGGAGCAATCAGCAACATCTGCCACACTCAGACGTTATGAGAGCTCTTCATAATGCTATAAAATCTTGTCCCGCTCTTGTTCCTGCTCACAATTCATTGTTATTTTATTCTAATTTGAAACCTCTTTAAGATCTCCAGAAGGAAACGCCATCCCGAATCACACACCCAGAACCAAACACATCCTCAGTGGTCCATAAAACAATGTCTGGAATCACAATACGGCCATGAGGTAACGTGGCTTCCCAAACAGGAGCCAGGTACATTAGGAGCTGGTGAAATGATGACTGTTTTCCATGCCTTCCCCTGACAGGGCCTTTTCAGGGGGGATCACAAAGGATCGTTTGGTGGGGCAGCTGGAAAATCCATAGAGGCTCTCAGGAGACCTGCTGTGCCTGTGAAATCAATGCAGAGGTCCAGCTGAGACCATTAAATGAAATGAATGTTATATGATAGGGTTAAACATGCTGAATATTATTATTCATGCAGTCCAAATAGGTTTTTCATCTGCAGATAATACAAGCAGGCATGCACGTCAATAAAGGCGCAGCAGAGCGTCTGCTGTTTGGAGCAAACACGACACGCACAAGCCGTCCATCATCTTTTAAACCTGTTAGTCTGGAGACGTCGAGCGGCAGAGACGTCGAGCGGCAGAGACGTCGAGCGGCAGAGACGTCAGAGCGGCAGAGACGTCGAGCGGCAGAGACGTCAGAGCGGCAGAGACGTCGAGCGGCAGAGACGTCGAGCGGCAGAGACGTCGAGCGGCAGAGACGTCAGAGCGGCAGAGTGGAAGTTACAGACGGAGGAGTTTGGTTTTATCTGGTCTGTGAGTCGTTTTAGTCTTCACGCAACACTAGAAGGATTGAAGCAGCAAATAAAACTGCAAAACAAACGTCTTTGGTGGATGCAGCATGTGTGGTTTATGTCCAACACACAGCCTATATGTGTGTGTGTGTGTGTGTGTGTGTGTGTGTAAAATCTGAAACTGAATGTTTGAAAAATCATCCGATGATTAAATTCATGTGAATCTGTGATTAGTTAGTAGTTAGAATAGTTAGTCTTCTTGCATAATACACCAGAAAAAAAACAGTAATGATAAAAAAAATTGAATTTCCAAAAGCCCAAGTTGAAATTTTTGCCTCGTAAAATTTCAATCTAATTTACAAATTAACAAAAAAAAACATTAAATTTTTAATGATCAGACAGTAGAACTATCTAAGATGTGATCTTAGTTCTGGGGTGTGAATGAAATCATTGTTTTCACTCCTGTTTACAGTTATAGAAATGTTGTTGTGTTTTATTCCACCACCTGATCAAAAACACAACAGTCTGAACCGGTGTACAGCAAACATGCGTCAGTCCTCCGGTGTTTGTTCTGCAGAGCTTCTTTTGCTAACACAGGGGAACAAACACATTGTTTGTGGCATGGGTGGCCTCAGCAGGGAGGGAACCCCAAACCCGGGTACAGTTACCCACATGCTGAGCTCCCTGCTGTGCCGCCCCAGCGTGATTACACCTCCTCTGAGAAACGTCCAATCTGCTTCTCTTTAGAGCTGGTTTGACACTTTGTAGTGGTGGAGCAGGAACACTGCGTGCATGTAGCGCCCGCTCCGCTTGATGGGCTGCTGTCAGGAGGCCGGCCTGCTGGAGTGATTGAAAAAGCATGTCAGGGATTAGCCGTTTGTCCCCGTCTGTGTGGTGCTCCGGCAGGGAGGCGGGGGGGTTCTGCTGGAGGAATAGGTAGAGCTGGCCCTCGGTTCTCACACAAAGCCTCTCACACCAGCACACATGCTCATAAACAGATCAGATCACATGACCGACACATGCTAGCAGACACACACATGCCCCTCACTCGGTGGCTCACACCGTTCAGCTGCCAGCCGTCAGAGAACAGAAAGGATGGCTGCCTGCTCCACATGTCCCCTGGGCACTCTGGATCCAACCAAAAAGAGGACGCCATTGTTGTCTGACGGAGCGTCTTTTTTTTGCCTCACC
The DNA here is from genome assembly GCA_030710495.1 of Labroides dimidiatus. Taxonomy (NCBI): domain Eukaryota; kingdom Metazoa; phylum Chordata; class Actinopteri; order Labriformes; family Labridae; genus Labroides; species Labroides dimidiatus. The sequence goes on from CM061143.1 coordinate 206,232, forward strand.
GAGCAAAGAGAAGCAGCTCTGGCTCGTCTTATTGTGAGATTCCTTTTCTTCCCACTTTAAGTGGCAGAAAAACAGCATCAAAAATCAATCTGTGACCTCAGCGCCTACAGTTTTACATCCCTGTTAACTAAAGAGAAACTGAGACCCGTAGTAATGCTCGCTGGTTTTAGTTTAACAGATTTCAGGCTCTCAGCTCTGTTTTACAGACGCTCACACGTCTCTCTGCTGCCCTCCTTTTCTCCCTCTGCGACTCAAACACACACATGGATGTATGAAGCCGCACGTCCGCTCTGCTTCAGTCTGCAGCACCTGCAGTGCAGAGCTGTCAGGCTTCTTTTGGATTTCTGGCATTAAGATGGAAAACCAGAGGGCTGAAGCTGGATTAGCCATGAGGAGGTGTGAACACAAGGTCAGGGCAAAGATGGCCTTTCAGCTTGAATTTTGGCGCCGTTCTTTTAACCCTGAACGTCTAATCGCTGTTTTTACACCTTTAAAGTCAAACTAGAGAGAACTACTCATCTCTCTTTTTGCTGTTTGTCGCTCTGTTTTTCTCTCTCTCTGCAGTTTGATTTGCTAGAAAAATCCACACGTCAGACCCTCCTGTATGTTACAGCTGGAGGCAGGTGTTATACGGAGCCTGAACGTCTCCCTGGCTTGTGTAAAGATTATGAAAACTGGCAGCTTCATAAGCAGCTTCTCGCTGGAAGAAGGTTGAAGGTTGAAATTGCTGTTAAATGTAATTCCTGTAAGCTGTATGCTCAACACATCACCGAGTGTTGTCAGGGCTTGTGTACGACAGCACAGGTTGGATTTGTTTTGACTGTTGGAGATTAAAACTGTAAGCCGTCAGTAAGAAAAAAAAAAAAACATTTTATATTTATTGCTTTTTTTAGCCTTTAAAAGCTGATTTTTCAGAACTTTCTGGACGCTCGAACCACAGAGGAGGCGACCATGCGTGTAGTGGCACATTTGTGAAATTGCAAATGTCAATGATTTATGCAATATAGATGCTGAAGTAGTATTTACTGAAGTGGTGAAATTAGATGGGATTTTTCAGTGAGCCAGGTGCAACCTGAGCTCAGTAAACACATTTGAAAAGGGTTTAAAGAGCCTCAACAACCTCACTGCTCTCCAAACACAGCACAGCTGGATCAGATGATATGTTACAGACTCTAAATGACCATTCAACAAAAACAAGTGAGCGATCAGGACAGTGTCGTACCCTTTAACACTGCTTCACCTGAGATCTGAAGCTTTTTGACCAAGAAAAGCCTCGGCTGAAAACAAAAGGAGCTTTAAATGCCGTAAATGATTTGTTTTAATTTTGGGACGTAAATTAATCCGGTATAGAAAAGCAATAATCTTTATGTTTCATGAATAGTGTGTGAATAGTTACTCTGTGAATATGATGACTCATGGTTGGCTGCATGTGTAGTTCAGTGTTGTACCTCTGCCCATCCAGTAGGTTTTTTTTCTAATCCTGTTATTTCTTCTTAATTTTTGCACTTTGAAAATCATCTTAGCCTCTTTTTTTTCTTGCTCTCTTGGTGTTGCGTTGCTTTGAAGAGCCTCCAGTCTTGGGATGAAGGTGTTTAGTCACCAGAATTGGGTGAGACCAGTGGTCCCCAACCTGTGGGCCGCAGACTGGTACTGGCCCGTGGGTTGTTTGGTACGGGGCCGTACAGAAAGAATAAATAACTTCCATTATTTCCGTTTGAGTTTAAATCTGCGTCTGAATGATGTTTTCTTTTGAAAAATGAAAAAAAAAAAAACAAGACCCCTGTCTCGGTCATGTGACACATCCTGCTAACTTTACACACCTGTACAGACCAGTGTGTGGTGGGGGCCACTGGTTGGACAAATGATCATTTCATTATAGTTTACTTAACATACTTGTTGTATGTCACAGTAAAACTGTAGCTGTGACTTCTTCCATAAAGCTTCAGAACTCTAGTACCTGGATGTAAACGAGCACAGACTACAGATGGCTTCTCCTCATCTGTTGGATTGTTGGAGTTCTGTGTGTAGGCTGGCATATTACAATCTGACAGCAGTATTAATTTTACATTCTCTGCTCCTTAATCTGAGGACGAGCCTGAGAGTCGAGTTTCAGGCTTTTTTTTTTTTTTGCTTTTTAAGACAAAATGTAAAAATTTAAAGTGTATTTTTATATTTTTATTTCATGGGATCATAAATGTGTAAATGTATCGAGAAGCAACATGTATCAGAATCAGAAATAGGAGGGGGGGCGGGGTCAGAAGGCGTTGAGTTTGAGGGTGTGTGTGTGTGTGTGTGCTGTGTGTCTGTATGTGAATGTGTGTGTAAGCCTGTAAACTTCATCTCCACCCAGTTTCAACAATGTCTCTGTCGCCTGATGATGACAAGGCCACAGCTGTTGCCGTGGAGACGACCTTGGAGAGTTCTGATCCAGCAACAAAGGGTGTATCCCTTTAAGACTGGATGTGTGGTGTTTGTGTAGGTAATTTCATACGGAGTAATCCATCCCAGCTGTTGAAAAGCCAGTTGTAAAAAGAAATACACAAACTTTTCACTCGCTCCACGCGTTTTTAATGAGGATGATGACGACACTGTCTGAAATGACCCAGCAGTAATCGGGGTTTAGGCAGTTTTTCTGCTGTTCTCCAGCGGACTTGGATCCTCTTGGTTATGAGCGTTGAATCAGGGCGAGAGAACACCGGAGAAATGTATGTTTACGTGCTGCGCTCGTGTTTTCGTGCTGCGCTCGTGTTAACGTGCTGCGTTCGTGTTTTTTTGCTGCGCTCGTGTTTTCGTGCTGCGTTCGTGTTTTCGCGCTGCGCTCGTGTTTACTTGCTGCGCTCCTGTTTTTGTGCTGCGCTCGTGTTTACTTGCTGCGCTCCTGTTTTTGTGCTGCGCTCGTGTTTACTTGCTGCGCTCATGTTTACGTGCTGCGCTCGTGTTTACGTGCTGCGCTCGTGTTTTTTTGCTGCGCTCGTGTTTACTTGCTGCGCTCCTGTTTTTGTGCTGCGCTCGTGTTTACTTGCTGCGCTCGTGTTTACGTGATGCGCTCGTGTTTACGTGCTGCGCTCGTGTTTACGTGCTGCGCTCGTGTTTACGTGCTGCGCTCGTGTTTACGTGATGCGCTCGTGTTTACGTGATGCGCTCCTGTTTTCGTGATGCGCTCGTGTTTACTTGTTGCACTCGTGTTTACATGATGCGCTCGTGTTTACTTGTTGCGCTCGTGTTTACATGATGCGCTCGTGTTTACTTGTTGCACTCGTGTTTACATGATGCGCTCGTGTTTACGTGCTGCGCTCTTGTTTTGTGATGCGCTCGTGTTTACTTGTTGCGCTCGTGTTTACGTGCTGCGCTCCTGTTTTTGTGCTGCGCTCGTGTTTACGTGATGCGCTCGTGTTTACGTGCTGCGCTCTTGTTTTGTGATGCGCTCGTGTTTACTTGTTGCGCTCGTGTTTACGTGCTGCGCTCCTGTTTTTGTGCTGCGCTCGTGTTTACGTGATGCGCTCGTGTTTACGTGCTGCGCTCTTGTTTTGTGATGCGCTCGTGTTTACTTGTTGCGCTCGTGTTTACGTGCTGCGCTCCTGTTTTTGTGCTGCGCTCGTGTTTACGTGATGCGCTCGTGTTTACGTGTGATGTCCTTAATTCAGTGAGGGACTCAAAGCACTGATGATGAAAAGAAGTCATGGATCTTTAAATAACTGATGTTAATCTGTTTTATGAATGAAGCGTTGTAGCCCTGCTTATCTGAGTGTCACTCTCTCCCTGACGTCTCTGAGGCAGCTCTCCTGTTATTCTTCTTTAAGAAATGATTATTTAATCATGAGGGAAAATATTTCACACCACCTTCATCCTTCAAACGACCAAACAAGTGTGTGTAAACTCGTACTCATTGCCCTTAATGTCTCTCACATCTCCAAACATATTTGCCTCCATCTTTACCTCCTCTGTGCGGCTCCCGACCTGCTCTACAAACAGCATCACCTGCTCTCCTGTCTGGGATGATCCGCCACCTGTCATCCCGGGGCTAATGGGAGCGTTAAAAAGCTGAAAGCCTGAATAGAAACACAACACTTGGTACAGACACATTACCTGTCACTCTGTCTCTGAATTAGGACTTCACTGGAGCCAAATGATGTAGAGCGTTCTGCCGGCCTGTCAGGAGAGACATGATTGTGCCTGCGGTCATAAAGAAACATATGTGCCGGCTCTTTTTTTTCTCTTTGTCAGGGCGTCAGGCGGGCAGGACCAGATGTGTGTGCTGAATGGTGCTGGTTTTTTCTTCTTTCTCACTTGATCATGTGTTAGACACCGTGTACAGCTGCACAGAGGAAGTCCGTTTCACAGGGAGAGGAGGAGGAGGAGGAGGAGGAGGAGGAGGAGGAGGAGGAGGAGGAGGTGAGAAGCAGCAGGTCTAATTGAGGCGGTTAATGGGCTGTTTGAAGCCATCACTCCAGCAGACGAAGCACGTGGAAAAGCTCTTCATCGCCAGATTAAACCTGATACAACGGCTCTTTATTCACGGAGTCGGGATGTAAACGCGGCTTGAGTCACGATGCTTTGCAGGATTATTTTGGAGGCTATTTATGTTCTTGTTTTTTCTCCACATTTGTTACACGACTCAAACTTTCATTTCCATGCAAGAGTTGTAAATTTTACCGCCTGGTTTTCCTCCTGAAGAACTGATTTAATGATCCTCCAGTCGTGTTTGTTTGTGGTTTCTCTAATCTGAATTCTTTTTCTCCGTGTTTTCTTGTCATGAAACTCCACAAAGAAGGGAAACTACACTGTGAAGAGATTAGATCTCCCACACTGGAACATTCTTCATGTGTTTTCAATAAAACGTGTTAAATACATGTATGAATAACTCAAGTATATGATTTTTTTTCCTGTTTTCCCAGCCTCTGTCAGCCTGGGCCTTGTCTTAACCACATCTCTCCCTTCAGAGTCCAAACCCCCATTCCTCTGTGCCTGCATGGCTCCAGGCCCGACCTTCCTCCCAGACTCTATCTCTGTTCCTCCCTCTGCAGCCACAACCCAGATCACTGCTACAGCCAGAAACATGCTTCATGCTCCGTGCACACACTCAAACTGTTTTTGTCTTTTTTTTTTTTTTTTTTTTGGAGTCTGTGTCAGTGGCTGTTGAGCAGCTCCTGCTGGAACAGCAGGGGATCCATGTCTTGCTCAAGGGCATCCCAACGGAAACAGCAGACAAAGCACTCCTTGTGCATTCAACCCAGCCGGTTCCTCCAGCGCTGTGGCCACCTCTGACTTGTTGGAGTGAGAGAGGCTGGAGAGATGTAGAGACGTATAGGTGGGTGGAGCGGGGGGAGGGGGGGGGGTTATCCCACATCATTGACACACTGAATTGCTCCTCAGGGATTCACTCTGGAGAAGGTGCAAGGTTGTGTCAGACGCAGAGTGTGCTGGGCTGTAGTGAACAGACATCCATTATATTGAACCTTTGCAGCTGCAACACATATTTCTCTGAAGCGCTGTCATGGAGGCACGTTCAGGGGAGTGAGTGTGTGCAAATCACAGACAGAGAGACCTGAGGAAGACGTCTGCCTCTGAGCACTGCATCCAGATCATTTTTCTTTAAGAGAACGATTCTTTTAAGATGTGAAGATCAAATTCAACTTTACTGTCAATGCATGTGTCACAAGAAGAGGTAACATGAGGCAGGGTTCATCCAACCAGGAGTGAAGAGCAGGATCCTTAAATAAAACCCTACCTCAGCCTCTTTTTAAAGCTTTTAATTAGTGCTGGGACTCATTATATTATTATTCTAATTAATTAAAGGCTTGTAATTAATGAAACACCCTGAGAAACATTCTGTGTTGTCTGGAGTGTAATAAACTTCTTGAAAGTTCCTGTAAGGACTAAATGATCCCCCTAAAAAGAGAGAGACTCTCCTCCAGATCTCTGCCTGATCCTGATCCACAACTTCACATCAGATCATCAGCACCAATACAGGTTATTGATAAATGATATTTCTGAGCTTCCTGATCAGGTCAGACAGGACCGGATTGATTTACAGCACGTTGAAGTCTCCATGACGACACCACGCCAGCTGATGAAGTTTATCAGAGAGAAGAGAGATCTGAGTTTGTCTCTGCTGGAAACGATTTCTGTGATTAATTTAGTAGAGATGGTGGAGACTGGAGCTGAACTGACAGACAGAAAAAGGACAGAAGAGAAGAAGAAAGATAAACAGGAGAGAGAGAGAGAGCACAGGCTAAAGGCTAAAACATGAGCTAAAGGCTAAACCATGAGCTAAAGGCTAAAACATGAACTAAAGGCTAAAACACAGGCTAAAGGCTAACCCATGGGCTAAGGGCGAAAAACACATTCTAAAGGCTAAACCATGAGCTAAAGGCTAAAACATGAGCTAAAGGCTAAAACATGAACTAAAGGCTAAAACATGAACTAAAGGCTAAAACATGAGCTAAAGGCTAAAACTTAGGCTAAAGTCTGAAACATGGTCTAAAGGCTAAAACATGAGCTAAAGGCTAAAACAGAGGGTAAAGGCTAAACCACGAGCTAACCTGTTTGTGATCATGTTGATTCAGCCCTCATGCAGCAGTTATTCTGCAGTGATCTGATCAAACTTCAGTCTGTCAGTTAAACGTAGAGTGAGGTCTCGTTATCGTTTGAAACTGAACGAAGTGATTTAAGTCTGAACACAGACCCTGATGTTAAAGCAACTTAAAAACTTGATAAGACTTCTGTTTGTGTTAAAATAGTGGACATAACGTTGACGACCATTAAAAAAATGTTTTTATCTTTTGATCCCATTTTCATCGTTAAGTCATCCCGTTAGCACTCAGGCACCTGGGAACCACTGATGGAGTTTGACTGTAGAATTTACAAAACCCCACACTGATGATGCTGACTTATAATGGGGCCAAAATAAACAAGTTGCTACACTTAAAAATATAATAAAACATTATTTTGTCTTCTAAAGTTTGTTTATACCATCCGGAGGTAATTCCTGCCCTATTTGTTTGTACCTTAAAGCAAACATGGTGCCCGCTGCTCCCTGCTTGGATTGTGATTGGTCTATTATTTGGCAAACTGCTCTGAGGCGCAGCATAGAAAGGAGGCCGAGCTGGTGACAACAGGAACTTGGACTGAATCACTCAATCATTACAGAGGAGATGAAAAGTGAGAGGGGGAAACTATATGCTCGGGCTGCAGTTTTCTTCTACAGAATCATTGTGTTGTGATTCCAACAGAGGAGCTTTCTGTGTGCTGAACATCTCAGACGAAGAGTCGCTCCTGTTAGAGAGCAGCACAGAGCCGTCACTGAACGAGCTCCACGTCTTCTCCTCATTTCAGCAGATTAATGTAAAGACAATCTGGATCAAAAAGGGAGCAGTGGAGAATTTAAGAGAACTCTGACAGCAGCAAACAGAGACTGTGTGCTGTACTGTAATGTGGCTCTCGCTGTTGAGATTGAATGAATCACCCGCTCTGATTCATCCACTTCACAAGAGGCTTTTTGGCTGAATCAAACCCACTGCCATGAGAAGTCTGCCAAAGGCCTGGCTCACATTTGAAACTGATTATGGTACACACACACACACACACACACACACACACAGAAAATCAAAGCCTGTTATCTTTAAATGTGAACTGAAATCCTCTGCAGCACTTTTAGCGAGCTGGACAGAGACAGAGAGGTCTGAACTCCGTCTGTCTGCACCGTGAAGGGTTTTAATGGCTGCTGGAGGTGATTAGAGTTCAGTTCTGATTAATGGAATCTACTTTCATAACATTTACCTTCCCCACCCACTGTGCTCGGCATGTTAGACGGACTCTTCAGACTGTGGTTCCTCCCGTGTAGATAGCGTGGTGTTCCTCTGTTTTCAGATGATGTCAGGTTGTGGGGCTGGGAGATGAAACAATCTGAATTAAAGTCAGTAAGGTTACAAACTTTTTCCATTTTTAACAAACATAAATGAACAAACTCCATTTTGACACCTGAAGATCTCTGCCTGATCCTGATCCACAGCTTCACATCAGATCATCAGCACCAATACGGGTTATTGATCAATGATATTTCTGAGCTTCCTGATTGGGTCAGACAGGACCGGATTGATTTACAGCACGTTGAAGTCTCCATGACAACACCACGCCAGCTGATGAAGTTTATCAGAGAGAAGAGAGATCTGAGTTTGTCTCTGCTGGAAACGATTTCTGTGATTAATTTAGTAGAGATGGTGGAGACTGGAGCTGAACTGACAGACAGAAAAAGGACAGAAGAGAAGAAGAAAAATAAACAGGAGAGAGAGAGAGAGAGCACAGGCTAAAGGCTAAAACATGAGCTAAAGGCTAAAACACAGGCTAAAGGCTAACCCATGAGCTAAAACAAGGGCTAAAGGCTAAAACACAGGCTAAAGGATAGAACATGAGCTAAAATGAGCTAAAGGCTAACCCATGAGCTAAAGGCTAAAACACGAGCTAAAGGCTAACCCATGAGCTAAAGGCTAAAACACAAGCTAAAGGCTTACTAAGGCTTTAGTAGAGATGGTGGAGACTGGAGCTGAACTGACAGACAGAAAAAGGACAGAAGAGAAGAAAGATGTGGAGGAAGGGGAAGGGTTAAATAAGCAGTGATGGGCAAACTACTTGGAAAATGTAGCAAGTTAAGCTACAAGTTAATCTTGATCAAATATAGCTTCACGACAGCAAAAGCTAACCCAGAGAAAAGTAGCAAGTTAAGCTACAAGCTACAGTGCAAAAGTAGCTGGCTACAGTCCCACTATTTTTTTTTTAAACCAAACAAACAGGTAAGAACGCAGTAAGCACCTGAAGACGTAGGTTTTATCATCTGTGTTTGTTCTCGTCATAGATTTGTGGAGATACGGCCATGGAGTCTTCACTCGTCGTCTTTTCACACGTGCGTTTGGTACGGGTGTAGGACTCTGCTTCCTGGTTGGAGTGTCATGACCCGCCTTATCTTGCCTCTGATTGGGTAACCTTACCCAACTGTGAGTCGCCATAGTTGTCATATGCAAACCAACCAATCACCGTAGATTTTTTTTCCCCCCCCACACACAAAACTTTATTCAGCCGACTTCTTCTGGACACCTGACAGGACAGTAAGCTTGTGTAGCTTCCGTCGCTGCTGGCTCTAAAAATAGCTTTGTTACAGAAAGAGCTGCTTGACTCAAACAGAGCGGTGCTGCCGCCTCGCTACAGAAAAATGTAACTAAAGCTACTGGCGCCGCTACTTGTAGCACGCTACTGCCCATCTATGTAAATAAGCTCATGCTTCATCCTACTCCTTTATGGACATGTTGGGTTTGATTATTAACTTTGTTTCTTTTTTTATTTATTTTTTTTTATTTTTATTCTTTATTTAAGAAATTTTTGAAAAAAATTGTAAACAAATATTTCACAATGAGAAATACATTAAATAAGTGTTATAATTGTATTATTATTTATTTCATAGTCACTGCTGCAGCCTAGACGAAGAATGTTCTACTTCTAACCCCACAAGAAAATATATAAAGTCATAGTTTTATGCTCGTTTATTCGTTGTGATTATATGTATTTTTTGATGCTTCTGTGTATTTTTACTGGCCTGAAGCACCTCATGGGAGGCGCCTTGTAATGATAACCAAAATCAGCACTTAGGTTTGCAACTATTAAAGCAAAATAAGCGCCTCAGGCTGTGATAGTCATTTGAGGGATCCAATGGTGTTTAGCTTGAAGCTTCTCAGAGGATCCGTCTTAACTCAGTGCTGATCGTGTGCGGTGCCAGAAAATCCTCCTCCTGCTTCCTGTAACGTATAACTCACTTTGCTACTTTGCTGGAGAAAGTGTAAACAAAGACTCTTTCAAGCTGTGTGTTAAAACACACATAAACACACACACACACACACACGGCTCAGTCTGCAGATGAGTGACTGTGCAAACTGCCAACAAGTCCTCATTAGATTTAGAGTCCGTCCAGCTGAACAGGTCGAGTAACGCAGACACTTCCTCCCTCCGTCCTCGTCTTATGTTGGGCTCTGCAGACCTTCAGCCGATGCTAACAGGACTTTACACGGCTGAGTGGGAGTCGGATGTGATTTCCATCAAAGACCATCTGCACGGAGGATCTTCTAGTCGTGCGAGTCGTGCGAGCGGCATATGTTTGAGTATGTAGATAACGGGCTGTAAACACGCTCCTTCCCTCAGAGAATTAACCTGCAGCGACACGCACCCTGTTGTCCTTCATCTTTGGCGGATGTACGAGACAGTTAGGGGTTAAATCTTAACCCCCCCCCCCTTCTGTCCTCGCTGAGAAACAGCCTCACATACACGCAGAGCAGATCCATCAGTTGAGCATGACTCATTAGTTCCTCTTCAGCCCCCCTTTAGGCAGGGAGACTCGCGCAGACTGCAAACACTAGACTCAGTCCTGGGACTGCAGAGGGACTCGCTGCACTCCATAATCACATATTTTTGTTGGACGGTTCCAGAATGGCTGCTCTTTCCTTGTCAGCAGCAGTATTTTAATGTGCTGATTATTGAAGCCGTGCTTGGCAGGACGGAGTCTGAGCGATGCGTTCTGCAGCCCAGGGAGGAAAACCAGAGCCAGTCTGCTCATTAAAGATGCAGAAGTCAGCCTGTAATTTTCTGCTGTTATAAATGCTGCTTCCTTCATGAGGTGATGGGCTCAGCTGGGTTAGGTTCACCACTCACACACCTCTTCATAATCAGAGCATCAGCTCCACCTCACTACCAGAGGTGAGCAGATAATCCACAACACTCAGCGTTTTCAGAGGACGGGGCTGAAGCAGGGAAGAAGAAAGCCATGTCAAGTGATTTATCTCAGTCCTGACCTGAAATTTTCCACATTTTCACTGGATTTGGATGGATCCAAAAAATAAATAAATAAAGAAAGAAATAAAGAACGAAAACTGGAATGAAACACAACAACACCCAGTCGGTGCGCAGATTTCTGGCCTCAGGAGACATGGAACCACATCCAGCTGAGCACCTAATATTCAAGTCAAGTAATTGTCATCGTAGATCCTTGTTGTTTCTAACCAAGTGATCCAACTTTATTAAAGTTATGAAGGATTTCAGTCGGACATCTGGAGGAAATCAGAGGAACAAGCTGCAGCTTTGAGGCCTCAGCAAAGACGTGCCAAACAGAAACTTTCTTTATTCACTGATGAAATGAAACAAATCCTCTTCTGATGGAAACAGATAAATCAGCATCCAGGGGACGGTTTTCAGTTTTTAAACAATAGAAAGCTCCTTTGGCAGAAGAAGCAGAGCACTGAGCTGCAGTCATCAGCGTTTTAAAACAATGGGTTCATATCGAGGGGGGGGGGGGGGCATGTAACGATTGTTGGGCAGTTTTTGTCCCTATTTTCCTCCTTCCTGACAGAAGACAGACAACGCCAGATTATCTCAAGTCTTGTTAGATTATCCTCTCAGATTATCCTCTCAGATTATCCTGTGGTCTGAGGTGTGTTCAGAGTGAATTTGTTCCGATAATTAGCTTTGAAACGGGTCGAGGCCGACAATCGTAGATATTAAACTTCAATATTTACTACCAAAAATCTTTGTGTGTGTGTGTGTGTGTGTGTGTGTGTGTGTGTGTGTGTGTGTGTGTAAAATGGACTTGCACTGACTCATGTCTCCGTGAGTTGTGACATTGAATGGAATGTAGCCAATCAGGAGGCGAGCTGACTGAAGAATGAGGAAGCAGATGTAAACAAATCAAGCATGGCTGACCTGATGAGCTGAAGTTTGGATTTTGTTCCACTGTCTTGTTTTTTTTTTTTGGTTTGGTCCTCAGACCGCCATCGTTCCCTCTTCTTTGTCCTCTTCCATGGTGTGTTTGGTGTTAGCCGGTTGTTGCTGTGTGTTGCTGTGTTTCTTCTTCTATGGTTTTGTTGGATCAGGTTTGGTCAGGTCAGGTTTCTGTCTTGGAGGACCAGATTCTGGATCGTGGTGGACAGAATGGTTCTGTGTGTGTTGAGCTGTGTTGAGATGTTCGGAGCACACCACACATCCATCGAACTGATCAATGTCTGATTATTGATCTTCATGTGTGGCTCTCTGACAGATAAAAAAATTTTGAAAATAAGTGTGTGTACCCCGCTTTGGGGTTGCATCATTCTGATCCTGGTATCAACATGATACAGACTCAAAAAGCTCCGCTCAAGTTAGAAGTTGCCAAAACCTCATTTTCCCTCAGATCCTCATTGTAAGGATCAATAGTGACCGTTACCAGAGCCAACATTGGATTTTTGAGGATATCCTTTGTGATGATTGTTACACATTCATAAACTCTTTACTCCAAAAACCTCCAGGCTGCACCTGAAACAGTTTATTAACTCTCATGTTTACAGAAGCAGCAGACGGACGACCACATCTGATTCTGAGACTTAATGTGATGGTTAAAGTCAGGGTTGGTGGTCACTGGAAACTAGCATGAATTTGAATGTAGCATCTCCTCAGGACTCTGTTTAGCTCCGCCCTCCCACACTTGGAGCTCCCCCCCCTCACATGTTGGAGCGCTGCTGATTCTGGATCATATGATGGAGACTGATTCAAACCACAGACTCAAACTGGTCCTCTGCTCATGTTTCTGTTTGCTCTACGTTAGCAGTAATCAGGGTTTAGGTAGTTTTTCTGCTGTTCTCCAGAGGACTTGGATCCTCTTGGTTATGAGCTTTGAATCAGGGATAGAGCACGATGGTTAGGAGGCAGAACAGCAGGAGGGATCTGATTGGTTTAATAAATTGGATCCTAAACTCTGTGATTGGTTGGTGTTTCCAGGTTTCCTCCTGCTGTAGGCAGCAGATATTTTTCCCTCTGTTTGAAGAACACATCATGAATTGATTGACATCATAAAGATCATTTTATCCAGGAGAACAAAAAGTCTGAACCTGATACCAACCCTGACTGTCAGTCATGCACAGATTATTTACAATAATAATAATAATAATAATAACAATAAATCAGATCTATACCGTGCTTTTAAAGGTACTCAAAGACGTATAACCAGACAACAAGAGTAAACAACAGAAAAAAAACAAAACAAAATGAGAGGTTATGATGGAGGGAGTCAGCAGGTCAAAGAATACTGCTGTGATAGTCTGGTCCTGGAGTCTCCTGGTCTGAGGGGATCTGGTTTTGAGGTTCAGTGTAGTTCATTGGTTTAAATATACAGAGACGCTGCACATTAACAGACGTTCACCAGGTTGGCTAGTTTCAGCTAATTTACAGCCGTAGTCTCTGGGACAGGTCACATGAGCTCTAAAAGAACGAAATATATTTAAGATTGTACTCTACACACTTATACAACACACTACAACACACTACAACACATTACAACACATTACAACACACTACAACACACTACAACACACTACAACACATTACAACACATGCAATAACTGCAGGCAGCAGGCGGCTCGGGTTTCCTTCTGGCCTGAGACCAGAGTATCATGGGATTGTTAGCCTATCGTGGAATATCATGATAAATGAGTCAAGAGCAGAATAAGTCTGTGTGGTTTTTGGATGTCAGGCTGACGGGGGACAAACTGGTTCTTTTGGATCCTTCAGACTTTCTTCCACCCATACAGCAGATAGAACCACAGGGGAAGATTTGGCCCTGTAATTGTTCCTCCTTTGCTCGAGCTTCTCCTGTTTTTTGAATCCATTCTGTCACATGTCTGCATGAGGAACTTTGTCTTCCACTGCAGAGATCTTCTTTAATGTCAACATCAAGCAGATCGGCGGTAGATCTCGCTGGCTCTCCTCAATCACTGCCTCACATCGTGCACGTCCTGGAACAGCTCTGCACACTTGGACTGACACGTTTATGAATCTCTGAAGGAAATCTGGAGATTACTGCACGGATTTGATCTGTAAGCCACAGTATCAGTTGACCGACCCCGTGTTTCCCCGCAGTACGAGCAGCGACAGCAGCTTTGTTTGGCTGATTTCTGTGCTGCTCAGGGTTCAGAGACCGTCTGTAGGGGCTGAAGTGAAGAGGCTGCTGTAGTCCTGAAACAGCTAATCAACAAATCAGCAAACTAAACAGAAACTCAGCCCTCCAAGATAAACACTTAGCAACAAGTCTGCTCCTATTCAGGAAAAAAAAGAAAACATTTATCTCACAGCGAAAGGTAAGGTAATGTCTAATTGATTGGGAACAATTTTTTTTTTGCATCATGTTATAAGTTACTCAGAACCATCCACCCACATCTCTGTATGTGTGGGACGGGGGCGCCTCTGTGCCCCAGAGTAAACCTTCCTCTACAGTAAGGATTTGAGACGATGGCTCTAAAGGTGTCGTTGTGTTTCAGCCCCTCGTTTCCATGCAAACAGCATTTTAGCCGACTTGAAATGGAAGCTTTTGAAAACGGCCTCCGTTGCCGTGTGAACAACAAGCTGGAGTTCTCAGTGGAATCGTGATGTCACACCCTGCTTTTGGCCACGCCCACGGAGCTACAATAAGTCATTCAATAACTTTAATCGTCTAATCTAGTAAACAAAAAAGTTTAAAGATGATCCAAAAAAAAAAAAAAAAAACTGGGACGAGTTTGATCAAATTCGTACCCTATAAATGGTAAAGATCATACGTCTAGTTTCACTTTTAAACTTCCTGTTCAGAATTCACCACGGTGGTCATAAGAGACTCTTTTTGTAGGTCTTGACATTATAGTTAAACCAAAAATCTGACCCGTAGCTCAAAGTAGCTGCAGGAGCTGCAGTTTCAACTCGCTGGGGGATTGGAATTGAACTGAAGTGTTTTGTTGAAGTTTGTTGAAAACTGGTGTTGAAGTGTTTACATTTTCTTTCTAGACTCTGGCTGCTGTGTTCTGAATTTTTATTCAATACAAATGAACAAGTGCTTCACAACAGAAGGATGAAAACAGACAATCGAGAAAGGTAAACACGAGAACTTCGCTAAGATGTAAGCGTAAAGAGTCTAGTGTGTGAAAACTTGAAAGCAGACTTGCACTGGACTGTTTTAGTCATTTACTCTGGTTTTTCAGTTTAAAGCTGTTGCTTGTTGGATGAAATGTGTTCTGTCTCTCCCTGAGCTAACTTCCTCTCCAGACAGTGAGGCAGCACATCGATAGAAGTGAGGCTACGTGCCAGACTCTGCTGCTTTGAAGACATTCGTCGATACAGTAGTGACTGGAGCGTCTCTATCCTCTCTCTCTGTCAGCCTCAGCCTCAGGCTGGATATGACAGTTTGTCTTAGCATCTAAATAACAGCATCAAATGAACGGCTCATAACACCTGAAATAACTCCAGTGTTAAGTCTGATACCTGTGGTGAGCTAAGGGTTATCTGTTCCAGGAGCGCTGGAGTGCCTCAGAGCAGTTCTCCCTCAGTCATGCCGTGGCAGACAAAGCCTCCACTCGTCACATGGTGTCAGGGTCTCTGAAATCCATCTTTTCGGGTGAAAGCTGTGGTGCATCCCTGCTGCAATGAGCAGATTGCTAAAAATAGCTTCAGTGGTCCAGCCAAGAAACACTGTTTCCCTCCGGTGAGAAAACCTCGATAGCAACAAGCTCTGTCTGCCTCTCTGTTCTCACTCTGCCTCTCTTTTCTAACTCTGCCTCTCTTTTCTCACTCTGCCTCTCTGTTCTCGCTCTGCCTCTCTGTTCTCGCTCTGCCTCTCTGTTTTCGCTCTGCCTCTCTGTTCTCGCTCTGCCTCTCTGTTCTCGCTCTGCCTCTCTGTTCTCGCTCTGCCTCTCTGTTCTCGCTCTGCCTCTCTGTTCTCGCTCTGCCTCTCTGTTCTCGCTCTGCCTCTCTGTTCTCGCTCTGCCTCTCTGTTCTCGCTCTGCCTCTCTGTTCTCGCTCTGCCTCTCTGTTCTAACTTTGCCTCTCTGTTCTCGCTCTGCCTCTCTGTTCTCGCTCTGCCTCTCTGTTCTAACTCTGCCTCTCTGTTCTCGCTCTGCCTCTCTGTTCTCGCTCTGCCTCTCTGTTCTCGCTCTGCCTCTCTGTTCTCGCTCTGCCTCTCTGTTCTCGCTCTGCCTCTCTGTTCTCGCTCTGCCTCTCTGTTCTCGCTCTGCCTCTCTGTTCTCGCTCTGCCTCTCTGTTCTCGCTCTGCCTCTCTGTTCTCGCTCTGCCTCTGTTCTCACTCTGCCTCTCTGTTCTCACTCTGCCTCTCTGTTCTCGCTCTGCCTCTCTGTTCTCACTCTGCCTCTGTTCTCACTCTGCCTCTCTGTTCTCACTCTGCCTCTGTTCTCACTCTGCCTCTCTGTTCTCACTCTGCCTCTCTTTTCTCACTCTGCCTCTCTGTTCTCACTCTGCCTCTCTGTTCTCACTCTGCCTCTGTTCTCACTCTGCCTCTCTGTTCTCACTCTGCCTCTCTTTTCTCACTCTGCCTCTCTTTTCTCACTCTGCCTCTCTGTTCTCGCTCTGCCTCTCTGTTCTAACTCTGCCTCTCTTTTCTCACTCTGCCTCTCTGTTCTCGCTCTGCCTCTCTGTTCTCGCTCTGCCTCTCTGTTCTCGCTCTGCCTCTCTGTTCTAACTCTGCCTCTCTGTTCTCGCTCTGCCTCTCTGTTCTCGCTCTGCCTCTCTGTTCTCGCTCTGCCTCTCTGTTCTAACTCTGCCTCTCTGTTCTCGCTCTGCCTCTCTGTTCTCGCTCTGCCTCTCTGTTCTCGCTCTGCCTCTCTGTTCTCGCTCTGCCTCTCTGTTCTCGCTCTGCCTCTCTGTTCTCGCTCTGCCTCTCTGTTCTCACTCTGCCTCTCTTTTCTCGCTCTGCCTCTCTGTTCTCGCTCTGCCTCTCTGTTCTCGCTCTGCCTCTCTGTTCTCACTCTGCCTCTCTGTTCTCGCTCTGCCTCTCTGTTCTCGCTCTGCCTCTCTGTTCTCGCTCTGCCTCTCTGTTCTCGCTCTGCCTCTCTGTTCTCACTCTGCCTCTCTGTTCTCACTCTGCCTCTGTTCTCACTCTGCCTCTCTGTTCTCACTCTGCCTCTCTGTTCTCGCTCTGCCTCTCTGTTCTCACTCTGCCTCTGTTCTCACTCTGCCTCTCTGTTCTCACTCTGCCTCTGTTCTCACTCTGCCTCTCTGTTCTCACTCTGCCTCTGTTCTCGCTCTGCCTCTCTGTTCTCACTCTGCCTCTCTGTTCTCACTCTGCCTCTCTTTTCTCACTCTGCCTCTCTGTTCTCACTCTGCCTCTCTGTTCTCACTCTGCCTCTCTGTTCTCGCTCTGCCTCTCTGTTCTCGCTCTGCCTCTGTTCTCACTCTGCCTCTCTGTTCTCACTCTGCCTCTCTGTTCTCGCTCTGCCTCTCTTTTCTCACTCTGCCTCTCTGTTCTCGCTCTGCCTCTCTGTTCTCACTCTGCCTCTCTGTTCTCGCTCTGCCTCTCTGTTCTCGCTCTGCCTCTGTTCTCACTCTGCCTCTCTTTTCTCGCTCTGCCTCTCTGTTCTCGCTCTGCCTCTCTGTTCTCACTCTGCCTCTCTGTTCTCACTCTGCCTCTCTGTTCTCGCTCTGCCTCTGTTCTCACTCTGCCTCTCTTTTCTCGCTCTGCCTCTCTTTTCTCGCTCTGCCTCTCTTTTCTCACTCTGCCTCTCTTTTCTCACTCTGCCTCTCCTATCATCATCATCTTCATCATCATCATCTGTTACAGCTTCAGCATCTTCATCATCAAACAGCTTCATCATCTTCATCATTAAAGAGCTTCATCATCATCATCATCAAACAGCTTCATCATCAAACAGCTTCATAATCTTCATCATTAAAGAGCTTCATCATCATCATCATCATCATCAGTTACAGCTTCACCATCTTCATCATCAAACAGCTTCACCATCATCATCATCATCAGTTACAGCTTCAGCATTTTCATCATCAAACAGCTTCACCATCTTCATCATGAAACAGCTTCATCATCTTCATCATCAGTTACAGCTTCTTCATCATCAGTTACAGCTTCATCATCAGACGTCACATGGTCAAATACAACACAACAGTCATGGTGTGTAGATCTAAAACAGGTCAGTTACCACAGAGAGTCCAGAAGTTGTTTATGATGAGAGACAAAAACAAAAAGACAAACAGCTTTCAAATCTCCGTCTGTTGGTGGGTGAGGGGCCGAAGTTCTGATTATTGTCAACAGCAATGCATCATTGTTGTTTTTGCTGTGCACTTATTTTGTGATTAGAGGGGTAGGTTTTAAATTAGCTTTAGCTTCATGCTACATCCTTTCAGTTACCTTGAAAATTCAGAGAGTTTACTTTGAGCTTGGGAGAGTGCTGCAAGCGGAGCTGCCACTACGACTCTTCATCTTTGGAAGATTCCTGGAACTTGGTCTGAGACTTATTCTCACAAGTTTAACTGTTTGGTTGGTCTTGAATGGGCTGTATGCACAAGAGGCCGTGATGTATTTCTGGTTAAATCTCAGGCTGCTCGTAAACTTCTGGTTTAAGAGTGCTGTGTTACTGTATGCTACTGTTAAATTCTTGTTGTCAAAACATCCAGAACTGGTCATTTTCACCATTGTTTTGTTGTTTAAGCTAATGTTTGTGTTGTTAAGGTTTTTACTTGTAGCCTAATACTTAAAGTGATGTAAACGTACACTTGTCCTTTCAGAGATGTGCTGACGGCTCTTCAGGCTCATTGTTGTTTGGTGTAGGAGATGTAGAACATGTGAAATGTGTTGAATAGGAGGGTAATACACGTTTGTTTGTGTGTTCAGTGCTGAAAGTTGAAAATCTTCTTTGAAACCAAAGTAACATCAATATATGCTAACCACTAGCATATCAATGTAATTTTCCATGTACATTAGCACCCAGCTAGCGTTATGCTGACTACATTGTTTTTTTGTTCCATTAGGAGATGAAGGACGTGTTGAGTGGATTTATTATGACTGTCTGGTGAGAGAGTGAGGTAGCAGTGAGCTCTCTCAGTAATCTCATTCGTAGCCTGTTTTTTACCTCATACTTTAATGAAAGTACAAACACATGAAGGTCCATGTAGATTCTCATTTATCCAGGTCAGGTCTGTGCACATGATTAAACTTTTAAAAATTATGAATAACTTGAAGCAGGACGGAGTCAAAACTTCAAACACGAAAGCAAGTCTGCTAGCTCAGGCTAGCTCAGGCTAGCTCAGGCTAGCTCAGGCTAGCTAGTGTTAGCAAACTACGGTCAAAGTTGCAAAGAAATGATGACACAAACAGTTTGAAGCCTTTATACAGTTTGCTACGAAGTGTTGTACAAGAAGTCTTGATGATTCTCTGTATCACTGACAGGCGGCTGTGGCTTCACATGCTGAAGTGTCCTTGAGCAAGACACTGAACCCCAAGTTGCTCCCACTGTTGTTCAGTGGTGTATGAATGTGGTGTGAGTGTGTTAGATACAGCTGATGGTGTGTGAAGGTGTGATTGGGTGAATGAGGCGAGCAGTGTAAAGAGCTGTGATTGGTCAGTAAGACTAGAAGAGCCGTTTATAAGAACTGCTCCATTTACCATTTACCAGACTTTGTATTTGGAGGACTGTGAGAATCTGCTGTCACTGTTTCTGACTGTAATACCCTCTTGAGTAGACATCCAGCTTGTCCACAGGCAGCTTTGACACGGCTTTTCTTAAAGAGGTGGTTCTATAGTCTGTCGCCTTCTCTACATGCAAGATGACCTGCAGACAAAAAAGTTTTGGTGCATTTTGTTTTGTGTGAGCAGGTATTTGATTTATCAAAATGTGTGTCAGTGTTTTCATCCTTATCCACATACATTTCCTGTCTTGACTCTGTTTCCTGTGTTTAATCTCTTGGCAGTCCTCTCTGCCTCTCTTCAAGTGGTGCAATGTCCAGATTTGTTTTTTTTCTCAGAGGCAGGTGTTAGATCTGACTACCAGCAGGATGAGTAATTGGAAAACGAACACATGATGACTCGTCTCAGGCTGTGCTTGCTTTCCCTGCGATGCAGCTCTGTGAAAATATGCGCCGTCATGTTTCCAGAGGTTTCCAGAACCTCTGATCTGCTGTACTGCTACACACATTTAGCCTAATATTGACTTCATCTAAAATGAACATTAGTGGAGTACCTTTCTGTTTCTCAATGATCTCTCCCCCCTTTTACACGCTGCTGGCTGTAATAGCCAGTATCCACAGAATGAAAGCATTTAACTCCAATCAATGGGATTTATGGCTCCTCTAAAAGGCAAAGGTGTCTTTTCTCTTTTCAAAGTGCTGTTTTGGCCGTCGTCCAGCTCAGATCGCACCACTAGCGATGTATGATGAATTTTTATGATCCCGTCGGCCTGTTTAAGATTCACACGTTTCTCCAAGTGGGACACAGGCTGAGGTTTCTTCCTGCATTAAGCAACAGTGAAGCGGATTTAAGCAAAGTTTTACCTGCCAACTTAATGTCAAGTCTGACTCCACAAAGTTGAAACCAGACAAATATAAACCAAACAAACGCAGCGAGAGCTCTGGATTTATCGGACAGCTTACTCACATCCCGTCTTCACTCGTTTCCTCGTGAATCTTTCAACGTGATGTTCAGGAAGCCATTAGACCGCGAGTTTCTCTCCCTCTTTCTTACAGATTAGCTCACACAAGCAGAATAAATTGGGAGCAAGTGTCAAGATTGAGCTGCGTCTGGGTCAACAACAATTTCCCTTCCAGCTTGTCTTCTGTTCAGGAGGCAGAGAGGAGTGAACATCAAGGTTAATGCCAAGACGATGGAGAGAGCTGGTTTATCAACTGCAGGACGGATGATTTTGGGGAGTAGCTGGAAATTTAACAATAAGGGGGGGGGGGGGGGGGGGGGGGGGGGGGGGGGGTGTGTTTGTCTCTGCACCCATCAGTGACGCTTCATGAAGGGCTGAAAGACGTTACTGAGCAGAATGGAAAAGAAGATGTTGGAAAAACAGTGCAAACATGTGACTTCCTGTTGACAGCAGGGGGCGCTGTAGTTTAAGGTGAAACAGAGCATATAGATGCACTCAGGCAGTGACACTGAACACGTGTGTGTTTCGATCCAGATCCAACATTGTACATGAGAGACATCAAGATTTTCATTTAGCTGAAAAAATCATCAACTGTGTCCGCTGTTTGTGGCCACGCCCACTGAGTTACAATAAATCCTTTAATAACTTTTGATCGTCAATGTGTTCAGTTTACCAAAAAAAAAAAAAAAAAAACAGTTTGAAGATGATCCGACTGAAACTGTGGGACAAGTTGGTTCAAATACGTACCCCATAAATCATCAAAATCCAGCGTTTAACTCAAATTTCTGAACTTCCTGTTTGGAATTCATTATGGTCGTAAGAGACTTTTTAAAGTCTTGGTCTGATTGTTGTACACACCGAAAGTCAGGCCTGTAGCTGAAAGTAGCCCTTGGAGGTGTTTTTTCCCCTCACCTAGGGGGCGCTACAGAGCACACACTGGCACAATAACAGTGGATTCATACATTTTTTTGCCATGACTGAATTTTCTGCCACATTTAATGAGTTTTCGTGCACTCTGAAGGCATGTTGTTTGGGGTTAACAACAGACTAAAATAAAGAATAATAAAAACACGAGGCTTCGCCGGCCCTTGCGGTCCGTCTCGGGCCCTGAGTAGTTGTTGGTTGTGACTTCCTATCAAGCGGTCGGTATGTTCCACAGGACCAAAACCTCTCTGTGTCCTGTGAGCATGCAGACCGTGTGTGTCCAGGTCTCTTCTGAGAAAACTTCAGGGTAGTTTCTTTGCAAAACTATGACAACAGGCTCTGCAGGTCAGAGAAACACAGCGTGCACTCGCTCTTACATGCAAACGCGTTCATACTGCAAAAACATGCCGTAAGTTTCCAATGCGCCTCTTTTTGGGGAAGCTGTGAACGAGCTGGTTTTGCTGCGTCCTTCATGCCAACGGCGAGGACTGATGTAAGAGTATCCAGTTTTTGATTTGGAACAGCTTTCAGAACACATTGAAGAGAAAGAACTGGCAGTTCAGACGACAAGTTGAGAGCAGGAAAATGAAGAGGCTTATTAAACTGATGTGATGTTCATGACTGAGTCTGAATAAAAAGTATCCCTGATGAATCAAGACAACCAACCAACCAATCAATCTTCATTTATGAAGCGTCAATTCAGTTTTAGCCTCCCTTTACTTGTTCTTCTATTTGTTCTTATTTTCATCGTACTTATATTATTTATTGTGTTTTTTAACCACTCTGTAAACTTGAGTGTTGAGAAAGGCGCTTTTAAATAAAATGTATTATTATTATTATTATTATGTTTTATTTTGCTGATTAAGAAACAGACTGAAATTAAGAAATGTATTTTTTGGACTTTAAAAAGCAGAAAAAAAAAAAATGACCAGAGGATTGTATATTTCTATGTAGTGGTTCTTTATGTCTGAAAGAAAAGCGTGGAGGTATCAGTCAGACAGCACATTAAAGAAAGAGAAGCTTGGAGTGCAGGCGGTCGAGTGCTCCAGGTCGTGCTCCATATGGTCCAAAGCACGTCACTCCCCACTCTCACCCTGTTTCCTGCTCCATCTACTGTCCTAAATACCCCCCCCCCCCCAAAAAAAAAAAAAAAAAAAACCAACAACAACAAAAAAGCCTGAATCAGCAAAGAGTCTTGATGACTTGACTCTTAGGTTGACATTTCTTTCCCAGAGTCGTGATTTCCTCATGCACAGGACAACATCTGCAAGGCCTGTAAGGTCTGGGTTCATTTCCTACCTTCTTACTTTTCCTGTCTTGGCACTGCACTGCAAAAACTTCAATCCAACCAAGTGTTTATGTTCTGTTAGTCGTATCATATGAGGCCTGATATGAGCCATGTTTACCAGAAAAGTCCAGAAAAAAGTCTCATTTCAAAATAGTAAAGATAAAATAAATTACTTAAAGTTAGTTTTGTTTTTTTTTAACTCCTTATGAACAATTCAGACGTATTTTTGGCTCATATCCAGTTTTTAATCAGACAGTTTTAGTAGAATTCAGACAGAAACATTTGATGAGATTTGAGTGTTTGTTTTTGTTCTCACTCTCGTCTTCTGTCTCATCCTTTCAGAATAAAAAACCGTTGGCAAAAGCAGCAGTCATGACTTCTTTAAGACAGGTAGACAGGTAGACAGGTAGACAGGTAGAACCAGACTCAGACTGGATAAAAGGAGCGTGTCAGAGTAGAGTACCTTGAACGCAGCGTTAATCCACCATCAGCCAGTGTTGACATGGAAAGAAATGACTTAACTGGGTAGAAATCTTGAGTAGAACCGGACTCATCTGTGTTCAGCGTCTGCTCTAACTGGAAAAAACAAAAGTTATTCTTTCTGTGAGCTTTTGTTTTTTTAAATTATTTAAATAAAATAATAAAGTAGGATCAGTGCCGTAACTCCTCCTGTGAGTGAAACAGCTCTGCCAAACTTTAATGTTGGACAGATAACCATCAAACTGCCGGAGCTCACGTGGTGTAAGTTGGTTCAGGACTTGACCTACAGTCCTCCTGCTGATTCGTCCTTCCTCCTGTAACCCCCGTCCTCCTCTCTCTGTGTTGTGGGTTGTTGGATGGAAAATGCAGCATGGCTGGGATTTGGTCCAAAGTGGGATACGCGACTCCTGGAATAT
>CM061143.1:237262-277262 GCA_030710495.1 Labroides dimidiatus
ATATGGTGGTGGGTAAAAGACGTTAAAAACAAGAAGCCCTCATTCTGAACAAACACTTGTTTATCATTGTGGGTTTTTTTCAGAATTCTTAGTATGTAGAACTTATAGTTTTAAATTATCTGAATGAAATTTGATTAGTTGGTTCAAATGTAAAATTTTTAGTTGGCCTCAAAACTCAAAAATCCACTACGGACAGTTGCCTTGAAATTTTGAGTTCACACAACGTTTTTTGTTCTTCAGCGTATAAACATGAACTTTCATATATAGATTTTAATGTACGAGGAGGAGGAGGCTCTGCAGCCAAGCCGCCAACACTGACCGCCTCAGTGGTTTAGAGAGTGATGGTCACTCAGACACAAACACACATGGCTGAGAAATGCTGAGTTCATCTGCTCGACACACTTACACTTCCCTCATGACCAGGGAGCCTAGTGCTGTCAACATCATCAATCAACCATTCAATCAATCAATCTTTATTTATAAATCGCCAACTCATAAACGTTATCTCAGGACGCTTTCCAAGTGTTAACAGGTCTGGACCTGTAAATGATCATAAATGTTATTAACAGAAAGGTTTAGTGAATACGACCCTGGTATTTAGAGTCAGTTTGCATCAACAGGGCTTCATCCTGCAGCTGGTTTTACTATGAGAAGAACTTCAACACACAACTCAAACATTCCCCCTGTGAGAGGTTCCAGATCTGCTGATATGAGTGAACATATCTCTAACTCTTCATCCTTTGCTCAGTGACATCCTGAGTCTGATCAGCTCACCCCGGCTCTGATAGAGCCCAACATGTGGACTCATCTTTGAGTCTTTACACACACGTTTGTGCAGATGTGGTTAATTAGGCCTGGCTCTGGACAATTAGTGAAGGAGTCTGACAGTAACCTTCACGCATTAATCACAGTAAATTACACAGAGGAGGCCTCAGCGCGGAGCTTCAATTAACCTTTTAGCCCTCGTCTGAATGTGCTGGAGTTACCACGAAGGCCTGAGCGTTCTCAGGTCACCGGGGAGAGAGGCACCCGGTGCAGCAGCGTCTGGAAATCAAGGCCACCTTTGTTCTGTGTGGTTTTCTCACAGAATCCCTCCTGTTTATTTTCTTTCATTTCGCTGACGGTTGAAGCCGACCTTGTGATGATAACCGGTGATGAAATCCAACGGCCCTCCGGAGAAATCCGCAGCCAGCGTTGGGGACTTGTCTGGACTGATTGGTGAGATCTTTAGCTTGTGGTAGATGGAAATATGAAAGAATTAGCTGTCATGGGTTTGGCTTGTGTTTCAGATTATTCTGTGGCTTGTGAAATGGAGTGAAAGCTGCAGGATACACGCTGCAGAAAGTGATCCAGTTGTGTAGTTTGGGTGTGTGATGGCTGTGTGGCTTTAGGATCGACATTAATCCTCAGCAGGTATCACCTCCTCGCCCTTTGGAGGAGGACTCTGATCTGCTGGTTCCTGCAGACCTTCACTGCTGCTCTGGCTCAGAGTCGGCTGTCTTTGGTAACATTTGCCTCAATAACACGTATCACAAGGATTTTATGCTGCCCTGGGCGGTGTTTTCATCCTGATATACGCTCTTTGTGAAAGGAATGACACTGCCAGGCGTCAGAGCAGAGCTGTAATCTGAGGCTGTGAAAGGAGCTCAGAGTATCCCTGCACCCTGTTTCTGCAGCATGAGGTGCCGTTTAGTCGTTGTTGGATTTACAGCCTGCTCTGAGTGAACGGAGAGCTGTTAAAGAGAGACGCACACTTTTCTTTCTCCTCCTGCCTGGAGAAACAGACGGATGAAGAGCCAGACGAGGAGCACCGACAGTTAAACGAGGAGGAAGTCCCAGAGACGGGCTGACACAGAGCGGCCCCTGTTTGTGCTGATGTTTCAGGGCTGATTCGCCCGTCTGCATTCAGCAGAGAGGCACCCGGCGCAGACAAAGAAACAGGCATGTGGCCCGAACACGCTGCCCTCTTGTTTCCGACTGCCCGGTGCCCCTGTGAGAACCAGCGGTCACATGACCCGGCGAGTCTGCGCGTTAGGGTGAGGGGGGGGGGGTAAATCCCCATTCAGCCTTACACACATGCTAAACCACTACAACCTTAATGCCTGCGTGTTGTGCCAATACACAAACACGCTGACACACACACGCACACTCACGAAGGTACACACGGCCACCCACATGCTCTGCAGGCACGGCCGACAATAAAACACAACCCCGAGCCTCACAGATGCCTTAAAGAGCACGACCCTTTGTCATCCACACGGCGACCTTTCCCTCCAGCGGGGGGAGGGGCACCATTCAAGGTTGGAGCGTGGTTTTAGCCGTTAAAGCTCTGTCCCCAAACATTCAGGGCCTCATACAGACACACACTTAAACACACCCACTCAAACACACACACACACACACATAAAGCTGCACTTCCCCTCACTCACGTCTGTGTGATCAAACACTCAGCTCTTATTGAGCTTAGATAAAGAAACCCCGCCCTTCTCACCTCCTGAGTTTTTATCAGTTTGAAGGGAAATCAAACTGGATTCAAGGTGATTCGACTGAACTACGAGACGTTTCTCTGGAAAAAAAAAAAAAATCCTTTCTTTTCTTTTCTCTCCTTTTTGTGCAAAACTTCTCTCTTTCTAAAAATGAAATCGTTGATAACAGACCTGTTTTGTGCCGGTTTCTCATGGTCACGTTTCTCTCTGAGCCGCAGCAACAGTGACATCATCGTACGTAAGACGTCTGAGATCACTATGATAAAAATAGTTCACTCATAATGGTAAAAACTGAACCACATTTCTTCTAATCACTTCTTTAAAGCTGATAAACTTTAAGTTTCTTTCTGTAAAGCTTCGTCATATTCTGGAGCGATGGTTTGAAAGAGGACGAAAAGAATGAATCTAAACCACGTTTCAGTAATGAAACATTTTAAGATTAATAAAGCACTAAAACATCAGCACTCACATTTAGTATTGAACAGAAACTTTGTTTGAGTTGAACTAGCATTTTTTCTGCTTGAAGTGGCTTTTAGGGGTCAGCAAAAAACAATTTTTGGATGAGTCTGCTTTTTTTTTTGCTGCTAGAAATTTAAAGGATCTCAACAAAGCTTAAGAGAAACAAATGTAGCTCTTAAAATCAGTGAAATGGTTCAAACATTACTTTATAAATTCATTTGATTAAATTCAGACAAAACATTTTGAAAAATTGTCAAACAGAAGGTAAGAGGGCAGAAAAACTGATCAGTCATTAATAAATATACTGAAAAAATGTGTTAAAATATTTATTCCTTTGAAGGAAATTTTATTCAGATTAAAGAAACAAGTAAAGTTCTATATCAGGAACTGTAAAACACAGGACAGGACAAAAACTGCTCCGAGTGAAGCCTGAACGAGAAGAGCTCCCCCTGGTGTCTGTCTGTCTGTCTGTCTGTCTGTCTGTCTGTCTGTCTGTCAAACCATCCATCCATCCATTGTGCTTAAAATCAAGCAAGACACAAAAGAACGTAAACAGAACCAAATCCCAAACAGAAAACACCAACATGAAGAAAACCCTGATGGTTCAAACCCAGCTCAAAGACCCTGATGGTTCAAACCCAGCTCAAAGACCCTGATGGTTCAAACCCAGCTCAAAGACCCTGATGGTTCAAACCCAGCTCAAAGACCCTGATGGTTCAAACCCAGCTCAAAGACCCTGATGGTTCAAACCCAGCTCAAAGACCCTGAGGATTCAAACCCAGCTCAAAGACCCCGATGGTTCAAACCCAGCTCAAAGACCCTGAGGATTCAAACCCAGCTCAAAGACCCTGATGTTTCAAACCCAGCTCAAAGACCCTGATGGTTCAAACCCAGCTCAAAGACCCTGATGGTTCAAACCCAGCTCAAAGACCCCGATGGTTCAAACCCAGCTCAAAGACCCTGATGGTTCAAACCCAGCTCAAAGACCCTGATGGTTCAAACCCAGCTCAAAGACCCTGATGGTTCAAACCCAGCTCAAAGACCCTGATGGTTCAAACCCAGCTCAAAGACCCTGATGGTTCAAACCCAGCTCAAAGACCCTGATGGTTCAAACCCAGCTCAAAGACCCCGATGGTTCAAACCCAGCTCAAAGACCCCGATGGTTCAAACCCAGCTCAAAGACCCTGAGGGTTCAAACCCAGCTCAAAGACCCTGATGGTTCAAACCCAGCTCAAAGACCCCGTGGTTCAAACCCAGCTCAAAGACCCCGATGGTTCAAACCCAGCTCAAAGACCCTGAGGATTCAAACCCAGCTCAAAGACCCTGATGTTTCAAACCCAGCTCAAAGACCCTGATGGTTCAAACCCAGCTCAAAGACCCTGATGTTTCAAACCCAGCTCAAAGACCCTGATGGTTCAAACCCAGCTCAAAGACCCTGATGTTTCAAACCCAGCTCAAAGACCCTGATGGTTCAAACCCAGCGCAAAGACCCTGATGGTTCAAACCCAGCTCAAAGACCCCGATGGTTCAAACCCAGCTCAAAGACCCTGATGGTTCAAACCCAGCTCAAAGACCCCGATGGTTCAAACCCAGCTCAAAGACCCTGATGGTTCTAACCCAGCTCAAAGACCCCGATGGTTCAAACCCAGCTCAAAGACCCTGATGGTTCAAACCCAGCTCAAATACCCCGATGGTTCAAACCCAGCTCAAAGACCCTGATGGTTCTAACCCAGCTCAAAGACCCCGATGGTTCAAACCCAGCTCAAAGACCCTGATGGTTCAAACCCAGCTCAAAGACCCCGATGGTTCAAACCCAGCTCAAAGACCCTGATGGTTCAAACCCAGCTCAAAGACCCTGATGGTTCAAACCCAGCTCAAAGACCCCGATGGTTCAAACCCAGCTCAAAGACCCTGATGGTTCAAACCCAGCTCAAAGACCCCGATGGTTCAAACCCAGCTCAAAGACCCTGATGGTTCAAACCCAGCTCAAAGACCCTGATGGTTCAAACCCAGCTCAAAGACCCTGAGGGTTCAAACCCAGCTCAAAGACCCTGATGGTTCAAACCCAGCTCAAAGACCCCGTGGTTCAAACCCAGCTCAAAGACCCCGATGGTTCAAACCCAGCTCAAAGACCCTGAGGATTCAAACCCAGCTCAAAGACCCTGATGTTTCAAACCCAGCTCAAAGACCCTGATGGTTCAAACCCAGCTCAAAGACCCTGATGTTTCAAACCCAGCTCAAAGACCCTGATGGTTCAAACCCAGCTCAAAGACCCTGATGTTTCAAACCCAGCTCAAAGACCCTGATGGTTCAAACCCAGCGCAAAGACCCTGATGGTTCAAACCCAGCTCAAAGACCCCGATGGTTCAAACCCAGCTCAAAGACCCTGATGGTTCAAACCCAGCTCAAAGACCCCGATGGTTCAAACCCAGCTCAAAGACCCTGATGGTTCAAACCCAGCTCAAAGACCCCGATGGTTCAAACCCAGCTCAAAGACCCCGATGGTTCTAACCCAGCTCAAAGACCCCGATGGTTCAAACCCAGCTCAAAGACCCTGATGGTTCAAACCCAGCTCAAATACCCCGATGGTTCAAACCCAGCTCAAAGACCCCGATGGTTCAAACCCAGCTCAAAGACCCTGATGGTTCAAACCCAGCTCAAAGACCCTGATGGTTCTAACTCAGCTCAGGCAACACGGGAACCAAACCCATAAACTGAGATGACTTCTGTGGATGTGAAGAGGAACTAAAATTTATTTGTTATCATATTTTATTATATGCAGCTTCAAAGAAAAATAAGTTAAAAATGAATTTGATTTCAGATCATACTTTTTGAGTTTAATATAATAATTCTAATTCAGCTTGTTTTAGCACCCTCTCAGGCCAAAGTTCAGTCCCACATTAAACCAGAGGGTTAATTATCGTGGCAGAACTCTTTTTTTTTTTTG
This sequence comes from Labroides dimidiatus, assembly GCA_030710495.1. Lineage (NCBI taxonomy): Eukaryota > Metazoa > Chordata > Actinopteri > Labriformes > Labridae > Labroides > Labroides dimidiatus. The sequence continues at coordinate 243,155 of CM061143.1, forward strand.
AGCTGACTGAGGAAAAAAAATCACTTAAGGATCTGGTTTAAAAGAAAACCCCTCTGAACCCTTTGTAAAGGTTATGTTGAAAACCATATTAGTGATCCTCAGAGCTGTGTGTCTCTCACACCTGGAGCTCATGAGTCTGGTGGCAGATAAAGGAAATAAACTAACTGCACTCCCTCTACAGGAACTTTTTGCAGTGCTGGCCCTCTCCCTCCCCTCTTGTTGCTGCTCGGCTGGAATTCCTCACGGATCACTGCCCTCGCCCTCTTTATTCCCATTCTGGGCCTCCTCTGACACCTGGACGCCCCCTCCCTGCCCCCCCCTCCAGCCCCTCATTAATCGCTCCTGATATTGATGGGAGCTGAATGCTGGCAAAGGACGGCCTGTGAAGCCGCCTCTTACACCCCGCTTCTCACCCAGCCGACTGCCTCATACTGGCTCAATTAGAATGCTAACCACTCATCAGTCTGTGTGCTTCAGTCTGTGCTTCAGTCTGTGTGCTTCAGTCTGTGTGCTTCAGTCACTGCTTCAGTCTCTGTGCTTCAGTCTCTCTGCTTCAGTCTCTGCTTCAGTCTGTGTGCTTCAGTCACTGCTTCAGTCTCTGTGCTTCAGTCTCTGCTTCAGTCTCTGTGCTTCAGTCTCTGCTTCAGTCACTGCTTCAGTCTCTGTGCTTCAGTCTCTCTGCTTCAGTCTCTGCTTCAGTCTGTGTGCTTCAGTCACTGCTTCAGTCTCTGTGCTTCAGTCTCTGCTTCAGTCTATGCTTCAGTCACTGCTTCAGTCTGTGTGCTTCAGTCTCTGTGTGCTTCAGTCACTGCTTCAGTCTCTGCTTCAGTCCCTGTAATTCAGTCTCTGTGTTTCAGTCTCTGTGCTTCAGTCCCTGTAATTCAGTCTCTGTGTTTCAGTCTCTCTGCTTCAGTCTCTGCTTCAGTCTCTGTGCTTCGGTCTCTGCTTCAGTCACTGCTTCAGTCTCTGCTTCAGTCTGTGTGCTTCAGTCTCTGTGTGCTTCAGTCACTGCTTCAGTCTGTGTGCTTCAGTCCCTGTAATTCAGTCTCTGTGTTTCAGTCTCTGTGCTTCAGTCCCTGTAATTCAGTCTCTGTGTTTCAGTCTCTCTGCTTCAGTCTCTGCTTCAGTCTCTGTGCTTCGGTCTCTGCTTCAGTCACTGCTTCGGTCTCTGCTTCAGTCACTGCTTCATACTCTGCTTCAGTCTCTGCTTCAGTCTGTGTGCTTCAGTCACTGTGTTTCAGTCTCTGTGGTTCAGTCTCTGTGTTTCAGTCTCTCTGCTTCAGTCTCTGCTTCAGTCTCTCTGCTTCAGTCTCTGTGCTTCAGTCTCTCTGCTTCAGTCTCTCTGCTTCAGTCTGTGTGCTTCAGTCTCTCTGCTTCAGTCTCTCTGCTGCAATCTCTCTGCTTCAGTCTCTGTGTTTCAGTCTCTGCTTCAGTCTCTGTGTTTCAGTCTCTGCTTCAGTCTCTGTGTTTCAGTCTCTGCTTCAGTCTCTGCTTCAGTCTCTCTGCTTCGTTCTCTCTGTTTCACTCTCTGCTTCACTCTCTGCTTCACTCTCTGCTTCAGTCACTGCTTCAGTCTCTGCTTCAGCTGGTTCAGACCCTCCCTCTGTCCCCCTTCCGTCTGTTTATCTTTCTCTCCATCACTTTGTTCTCCTGCTTTCCCACGTCTGCTCTTCTTCTCCTCCTGGTTTTCAAGCCTCTCCTGCCTCAGTGTTTCATGTCTTTAGTGTTCCTCTCTCTGCCACCTGTTGATGCCTTTCTCTCCGCAGGCTTTGTGAGATCCTCTAAAAAGGTTTTTCAGGCTGAATAGAAATGGATGCATTCACACAAACATGGTTTTTCTGGCCTTCACACACAAGAAAAGGCAATTTAAGACTCAACAAAGTGCATCTGAGAGCTGAAAAAACACCAGAAGCACTTTAAAATCCTGAAACTTTTCAGCAGCGTGATAAAGTTCTGTGAATTCTTCCTTTATCCGTTTGATGGACACACTCATACTTGTTTTGATTCCTGAAGTTTTTAACAACCTTGTGCAAGAGCTGTTGGATGAAATGTTTCTTCATTTTCTTAGTTTCTTGTGAAATAAACTTTCTCCAATCTGAGTTGAGATCTAGTTCAGCGTTGTTGGTCACGGTCGTGTTTCTCTCGTCTCTGTCAGCGTCCTTCTTCAGCCTCTTAGCCTTTGTCACAACGTCTGTGCTGACAACACAAACTCAAACAGGTAGCAGGAGCTGCTTCCTTCTCCTGATCACAGAAGGCATCCAGAGGGCAGGCTGTGGATTAACAAGCAGCATTCATCACCACTGAATACTCATTGTATGGTGGGAAATCATCAAGTTATCTCAGGGCGCTACATGAAGAGAGCTCTCTGTTTAAAGCCTGTTCAGGCTCCTCTCCACTTGTTAACACCAGCTCAGAGTGTTTTTGAACGGCATGTTGGGGCTTCAGATTACTGAGTTTCAGTGTTTCATGCTCTTTAATACAAGCTTTTCCATTTTTCAGGGATTTGAGTTTGTGCTGTTTCTTTGATAGTGCTGGAACAGTCAAAGTGATTATCCTTCAGTGTTTTTTCTACTTCTTTCAGTGTGTTATTAAAACCCGGTCTGGATTCGGACCATGACCCTGGATTTTCATAGAGGTCATCAAAGTAGTCTTTCCAGATATTTCCACTTTGAATTGGGTTGGTCTCTGGATGTGGGTCTCTGTTGATGTTTTTCCATCAAGCGTTTATACGTAGCTTGATTTTGTCGTATTCTTGTTGGAGCCTGCAGAGATTCAAGTCGACCCACTGAGTCCTTTGGGTTCCTGTTTGTTGTTTGACAGTTTTCTCAGGTTTTGTCTGCATACAGGACGTTCTTTATCAAACCATGGCTCTTTTTTTATTTTTTCATTTAGATTCTTTTGCTAATTAAATAAATATTGTTTACATTGTGTGTGGTTGAATTGATGCTTTCCTCGTCAGGATCACACGGTGTTGAGAAAAGCATCCAGCATGATGTGAATTTGAGCAGAGCGTAGAGCAGCGATATGGGTAGGGCTGCCACATACGATTATTTTGATAATCGACTAGTCACCGATTATTTTTTGTGATTAGTCGACTATTCGGATCATACATAAATTGCATCTTATTGCAGCAGCATACAGCTAACATCATTAGCTTCCAGCTTCAAGTGTTTAAGGTATGTGCTAACTAAAAATGAAGACAGTTAATATCATAGTTCATTCAGCTTTTAATGATCTTTGCAGCTTGTAGCAGCATTTCTGACATTTTTTTAATGGACCAATTTTCTATTCAAACATGACATCGCTATTAAGTAGGTAGCTCCCTGTTGACGTTAATGTGAGCAGCTAACTAGCCAATTAGCTTACCGAGATTGTCATTCTTGGTCAGAAAATAAATCAGCCACGGCGTGCTGTCTTTTCAGATGCTCGTTCATCGCCGTCGTTCTGTCATGGAAGGACATTTCTGCTTTGCAGATTTTGCATTGCACACTTTTCTCCTTTATTTTGGAAAAATGCTCCCAAACTTTCCAGCTCTGTTGCCGGCTAGCCATGATACTGTTGGGCATAACTTTTCCAGTGACATCACGGGTTACCCTGGTTACCATTAGACGAGACAGGTGAAAGTACAGCGGCAGTTAAAAAAAATATTAAAACGACGACGTCGATTATTAAATAAGTCGCCGACGAATTTGATCGTCGACGTCATCGTGACGAGTCGACTAATCTTGGCAGCCCTAGTGATGGGCAGCATTGCTCTCTGCTGTCTGTTTGTATCTCCTCAGCAGAGGAAGTGGTCTTGGCTCAGTGTTCAGACTCACAGTGGGTTCTCCTGATTGTAATTTATATATAGAGTTGATGGACTATGGGCTGAAAAAGGCTGTTGTGGTGATGCTTTAAATGCATTTACAAACTGTGGTTTAATATCAGTAATCTCCAGCACTACGACCTAACACAGAGCAGCATGTGAGTCTGCCCAGTCTCCTCTGGTTCTGACATGAACAATGTCCAGACCCAAACCTTTAACCATCTGTAGACCTGTTTGCTAGTTTAGTTGACCGTGCTGTCATAGCTTCGTCCGTGTGTTTCTGTGAGTCTGGTGCAGAGGGGACTCTCTTCTTTTCTCTCTCTCTCAGCGGTGGTGGTTTCTCTCTCTCTCTCTTCATTGTCTTCTCTTCGTTTTCTCTTCTCTGACAGCTGCTTCTCTCCTCTTCTTTCTCTACTCTCTCTCTTTCTTCTTTCTCTACTCTCTCTTCTCTCCTCTCTTCTGCTGTGGCCTCTCTGTCTTCTGCGGGGGCTGAAACAGGGACTGAAAATGAAAGTGTTATAATCTGAATGTGAACTGTTTTGCTGCGCCCTGTTGTTCTGTGTTTGGTACATCTAGAGGGGTTTATCCTGACACAGAAATGAGAAATCACGACCCTCTGATCTAAACCTGCTCGGTGTCCCAGGCTCGTTTTGTTTGATGGTTTTCGTCCTTCAGCGTTGACTAGAAACTCATGAAATGAGAGGATTGAATGAAGAGTAATGACAGCCTGAACATGGGATCCCTCTGGACCGACAGAGGTTAACCAGCGTCTGATGAAACATTTTCAGGCCTCCTCTTTTTTTGCACTGTTGAAGGTAAAATGCACCCAGAAGAAGCTTTGAAGTTTGAGGATTCAGTGGTGTTTTAAAACCTTTCTGTTGCTGTTTAGTGAACGCAGCTCTCCACAGAGATAAAAGTGAAGTGTGATGACTCATCCCTCGGAAACTCGGAGCTGGAGAGCAGTTTTATGTCCTCACAGCATGAAAATACATGCAATGATGTCAGAGAGGAATTATTGATACTGCAGTGGATGGCAGCTAACTCTGTCATTCATTTTATTGTTGCAGCCCTGATGAAGTAAATGAGCCAACCGTGTGTCTTAGTCTCAGATCGATTCCAGCCGGTGGGACCTGAGTGATGAGCTTCATACTGACTGGATATTCTGGAGGAAGCTCGGCCTGTTGGCACGTTTTGAGACTTCACAAACTCTCCAACCTTTGACAGATTCTCTGCACGTTGGTTTTGAACTCTGAGCGCTCTGAGGAAAGAGACTGAACCCCCCCACAGGAAGTGTAACTGTAATATCTAAAGAATGAGATCTCAGTGTAATAACTTCAGTGGTCATCTCAGATAAACTGTTTTGTTGGTAACCATGAGCGAAACACTGCTGTCTGAAGACATTTACCAAACGTCATGTTGCGCTCTCTTTGTTTGAGCTCCAGAATGAGATTTGTTTTAACACCACGGCCACAATTAACCAGAAGAAACGACCTCCATTCTTCTTCTTTTGACTAAATGCAACACAGACGGCACTGTTTGGAAGGATGTGAGGCTGTGCTGTGGAATAAAACAGACCTGAATACCTGTAGGGTGAGATAACTCTGTGTGTGTGTGTGTGTGTGTGTCTGTGTGTGTCTGTGTGTGTGTGTATACAGTCCAGCAGGTTTAGCTCCTCTCTGATAACATGCGTCCTGCTCCTTTAAGACTGTCTGGACTCAGGCGGTTGGAGACGTCTCTTTCTGTTAATGACACGCTGCCTCAGAACCACCCTGCTAGATACTCAGACACATTACGTTGTGTTGCATTATGGTGCATTATCAATCAATCAATCTTTATTTATAAAGCGCCAGTTCATAACAAACGTCATCTCAAGACACTTTCCAATCGTTAACAGGTCTGGACCTGTAAATGATAATTAATGTTATTAACAGAAACCAACATCAAGACCAGATAAGAAGTCTGATCTCATCTGAACCCACCATGAGTACAGACCTTTACAGCATTCAGTGAGTTACAATGGAGAGAAAACACTTCCCTTTAACAGGCAGAAACCTCGGACAGAACCAGACTCATGTTAGACAGAGAGAGAGAGAGAGAGAGAGAGAGAGACAAAGACACAGGGAGACATAAACACAGAGTCCATATTTCTGTGTTGTAGTGATGATGATGGAGAAACTGTAACTGTAAGAAGCCGTAGCAGCTGGAGTCTGTCAGGTCCATGGCAGCAGGTCGTCCACAGCAACAATCCAAAGAACCAAACAGACAAACTCAGAGACTCCCAGAGAGATCCATGGTTAATAACTTTAATGAGACATTAAGATCAGAAGTTAGACTGACAGATATTAGAGGTTAAAAACCAGGTTTCTAGTCTCGTTTAACGATGATTGACAGCTGCTGTTCATGTGTCGTTTTTTCTGAAATACTAAAATAAATCGTGATGGACAGTTAAGAAGAGATAAGATGGTCTAAATATAAATATATATATATATATTTTTGTCACCCGTTTCCACTCAGATTTTCCCAGAGTTCCTGGCGGCTCCCGTGACAGAGGTTTTTTTGGCTTCAAAACTATAGAATGGTAAAAGGCGGAGCCATGCTGTCCATTCTATATACAGTCTATGGTTTGACATGGTAAGGCCTGACCATGTGTTGCCTTGTATGGCATAGTGCTGAGTGCTGTAGGGGTTAGTTGTGTGTTGCGTAGCATTCATTTGCACTCCACCTGTGGTGTCATGGACCTGACCTGAGAACCCTTTATGTGGTTTTGGGCCACAGCAAAGTTGGAACAGCACCATGATTGGCAGCTCTGTTGACACATTTGGTTCCTGTTGGTTCCTTCTTGGATTGGAAGAGTCGTGGAAGAATAAAGAGAGAAAACACAAACAAAGTCACTGAACTTTCCATACCTGTGAGCTTGAAGAGTCTCCTCTGCAGGCTGCGTTAACCTGAGGGAGCTTTGTGTGTTTCTGAGCAGAAGACATCAATACTGCTGCCCCACCTGCCAATACCTGATGTGCAGACTCTGGCTCTAAAATATATCACCGCTGGCCGTCTCAGAGGGGATTTTTGGTCCTTTTTTGGACCGTAGTAGAGCTTGGAGTCATGTAGTTCATCTTGATCTACATTTAATGTTCCTGACTTTGAACCACTGCAGGGAAAACTTCTCACACAGCCCAACCTCCTCCTTGTCTTCTGCCATAACTACCTCAGTTTGGATGCTTCGTCTTGTACTTTCCCATCAGAGGTGAACCTCAGAGCTGAAATATCTCTTTTGTTTTCCCCCCTGATGGAATGAAACCATAAAGTCACTCTCAGACTGGAGAGGGCTGTCCTTTTTTATACCACCACTCACTCAAAAGCGATCCGTCTTTGATCTGCATCACGAGTAAAGACGCTGATAGGAGTTAAACCCAAGGTCGACCAGACCCAGCAAACACTTTTTAGCCGTTCAGGAGATAAGGGAAACAAAGTGCTCTGTCAGGCTAAGTGGCTGTAATGGCCACAAAACAAACAGACAGAGGGCTCGCTGCTGCAGAGCGATGAAGGACTTCACATTCCACTGAGAACCACAAACCATCTCTGGACTCCACTCCAGACAGACACGCTTTGTTTACCTCGCAGGTTGTAACTCAAACATTTCTCTGAGTTTATGGGCAGTTAAAGGATTAAACTGCTGCAGACCCTCATGTTCCCTGACATAACGCAGCACAGAGCCACTTGATGGGCCTTTGGCGGCACAAAAACTGTCCTGACAGTGGAAATGAGTATTTCTGAAGCCAGAGATCTGAAGTCTGAGCTGATCTGGAACATTCTGACGCTGCGTTGTGTAAGATTAGAGGGGCAAACAGGGTGAGCCAGACATTCCTCTGTTGTTATTTTCTTTATTGTTCAAATTCTCTTAAGTAACTCGCTCCAGTTCTTTAACCTTCCTGACCCCACACACACACACACACACAGACAGAACGTTCAACAGTGCAATCTCACATTCAGCCTTTACAAAAACACACCTTTCCAATGATGATAGTTATTCAAATCTTTGTTTAGTTGTTAGAATATGAACATTTTATTATTATTATTATTATTATTATTATTATTATTGTTATTATTATTATTATTATTATTTTATAATAACAGCAAAATAACAAAAGCAACAACTATTATTATTATTATTATTATTATTATTATTAATAATAATAATAATAATAATAGTGTTGCCTGCTCTATCCACTGTCCTGTCCTCTCCAAATAAAGGCATAACCCCCCCCCCCCAAAAAAAAAAAAAGAAAAAAAAAAAAGAAAAATAAAAAAAACATAAATTCCAAGCTTCACAGTTCTGGAAATGGAAAACGAATCTGTCAATTGGCACTTTGTTGATTCCAAAATGTTTCTTTTCAAAAGTTAAGCCAAGACCACTCTCATCAAAAGAGGTAAAAAATTCAAACAGGTTTTTAATAAAAAATATCTACCATGATGATGAGCTGGATGACTTTGAAACTCATACATCAAATATGATGCGTTCAGTAATAAAGGGATGATGATACAACACAATATACAAAGTTAGAAACGTTAAATCAGGCAAGATAGAAAAATAACAAATAAGTTAGTAAAGTATTGCAGGAATAGATTTTTATTACACAAACCAGTGTCATAGGATCTGAAACACAACGTAACTCTCTCCAGAGGGTTTCGACCAATCAGAGTCCATTATTGAACCCAGCAAAGTGATAAGAAGAAGGCTGGATCGTGATGTCAGTTCAAGTAAGTATTGTTTGTAACTGATGAGTGAAACTGCAGCTAAAGACTCGGGTACAAAGCAGTGTTTGGTGGTTCAAGCCTAACAGACACACCAACGCAGCATCCCTAACCCGACCTACAGCGTTGGCTTTGAGGAGAATCATCCAATCAGGTCTGAATCCTTTCAGAATCTCTCTTTGGCACCACCCTGAACCCCATCACCCCTTATGGTCAAAGTTTTTTGGCTGTTGATCCTGAATCCTCACATTTCTATTCCCCACTTCTACAAAAAAAATAGATTTTTCTTCTCAACTTCAACTTCTCAAAGACTCAGAGTCTTTTCCAGCAGAGGGCCTTTTCTGTAAAGATGAGGCTAACCCTAACTCTGTGGGACATGAAGTCAAACATGGACTCGGACTCATCAGAATAATGTGAAATGAGTCATAAAAAGGATCAGTGTCTTCAGACAGGTGCTCCCATTCCCAGCTGACCACCATGAAACCATTAGCTCTCTGTTTGTGTTCCACTGCTATCCAATATCTCCCAGTTTATGTTAGTTCCACTAAAACACGGCCCTGAAGGTGCCGTAATGACCGGCCGACACCGTCTCCATTGTGCCGTGCAGCCTGTGATTGAGAGGATGTTGATTGCAGGGCTTTAGTGTCGCTGTACCGTAAGTGATATTTGGGTTTCTCTCAGGCCTGTTGCTGTGTGTGTGTGTGTGTGTGTGTGTGTGTGTGTGTGTGTGATACTGGTTGCTGTAATGGTCCCAGCAGAGCAGGAGGCAGGCATGTGGCCGAGGTACTGCTTTATAGACCTCCAGAGGCCCCCCCCCCACCATAACTCTTCTGAAGCCAGAGAGAGGAATGAGACGCCAGTGTGCCTTACCTCCCGTGTGATCCCCGCTCTCCTCGTTCTTCCGTGAAATGTGTGGTCCCCATCCGGAGCGGCAGGATGGGGACTCTGATGGTTAAACCGTCACGGCTGTTAGGAGTCACACTCGTCTCTGCCTCGGGTCAGGGAGTACAGGGGACGAGAGCTGAAAACGGGGTGCGTTTTGTCAGGGTAATAAAACGGTACAAGTGGGTGGCAGAGAGGAAACGTGTGCATGAGCTGAGAGCAGGGCCGGGTGAAGAAGGTGAGAGAAGGAAAGAGTCTTTGGATTACGATGGAAAGAGTTGCAACTTTGAAACAAAGCAGAAAGTTTCAAGAAGTAATTCATAAACAGCAGTTTTCCCTCTCACTTCTTCAGCGCTGTAGCTAAAGGAAGAAAAAAACTGCTGTGAGGAAACCTTTCACTATCACTCACCAACCTGGCTTCTGTCCTCCATTCTTCACGTCAGAGTCTCAAACAGCTCAGATGAATGTGTGGGCGACATGAAACCTTTTTAAGATTCCTGGAAAGATTCACGGCAGTCAGTGTAAACTGTGGAGCTGCTGATGGCACGGCGTGCGGCTTTCACAGACTCCAAACTGTGAGCCACGCAGATAGTTTCAGTCCCTCTCTTTGGAGCTGAAAGGAGCCGAGCCTGGATCTGTTCCTGCAAAGTCTGACTTAATCAGGAGCAGGAATCATGAGTCATCTCTGCAAAGCTCTGCTGCTTTCTGCTGCAGGCCAGGCAGCTTCTACAGTTTAGTCCCCAGAAAGCTGGGTGTGATTCAGGTGAGGCACAGTTCAACAGCTCCTCAGATTAGCAGCACTACAGCAAATGAATAGTCAAATGAAGCAGATACATAACAGTTATAAATAAGCAGCATGGGCTATGAAAGCAAAAGACTTCCTCTCTTTGTTTAGAGATCCTCATTTTAGTCAAGCCTGTTTTAACCAACCAAAGGAGACAGTTTAGTGTTTAAATCAACCAAAGGAGACAGTTTAGTGTTTAAACCAACCAAAGGAGACAGTTTAGTGTTTAAACCAACCAAAGGAGACAGTTTAGTGTTTAAACCAACCAAAGGAGACAGTTTAGTGTTTAAATCAACCAAAGGAGACAGTTTAGTGTTTAAACCAACCAAAGGAGACAGTTTAGTGTTTAAATCAACCAAAGGAGACAGTTTAGTGTATAAATCAACCAAAGGAGACAGTTTAGTGTTTAAACCAACCAAAGGAGACAGTTTAGTGTTTTAACCAACCAAAGGAGACAGTTTAGTGTTTAAATCAACCAAAGGAGACAGTTTAGTGGTTTAACCAACCAAAGGAGACAGTTTAGTGTTTTAACCAACCAAAGGAGGCAGTTTAGTGTTTAAACCAACCAAAGGAGACAGTTTAGTGTTTAAATCAACCAAAGGAGACAGTTTAGTGTTTTAACCAACCAAAGGAGACAGTTTAGTGTTTAAATCAACCAAAGGAAACAGTTTAGTGTTTTAACCAACCAAAGGAGACAGTTTAGTGTTTAAATCAACCAAAGGAGACAGTTTAGTGTTTAAACCAACCAAAGGAGACAGTTTAGTGTTTTAACCAACCAAAGGAAACAGTTTAGTGTTTTAACCAACCAAAGGAGACAGTTTAGTGTTTAAATCAACCAAAGGAGACAGTTTAGTGTTTTAACCAACCAAAGGAGACAGTTTAGTGTTTAAATCAACCAAAGGAGACAGTTTAGTGTTTTAACCAACCAAAGGAGACAGTTTAGTGTTTAAATCAACCAAAGGAGACAGTTTAGTGTTTAAACCAACCAAAGGAGACAGTTTAGTGTTTTAACCAACCAAAGGAGACAGTTTAGTGTTTTAACCAACCAAAGGAGACAGTTTAGTGTTTAAATCAACCAAAGGAGACAGTTTAGTGTTTAAACCTACCAAAGGAGACAGTTTAGTGTTTTAACCAACCAAAGGAAACAGTTTAGTGTTTTAACCAACCAAAGGAGACAGTTTAGTGTTTAAACCAACCAAAGGAAACAGTTTAGTGTTTTAACCAACCAAAGGAGACAGTTTAGTGTTTAAACCAACCAAAGGAGACAGTTTAGTGTTTTAACCAACCAAAGGAAACAGTTTAGTGTTTTAACCAACCAAAGGAGACAGTTTAGTGTTTAAACCAACCAAAGGAGACAGTTTAGTGTTTAAACCAACCAAAGGAGACAGTTTAGTGTTTAAACCAACCAAAGGAGACAGTTTAGTGTTTAAACCAACCAAAGGAGACAGTTTAGTGTTTAAACCAACCAAAGGAGGCAGTTTAGTGTTTTAACCAACCAAAGGAGACAGTTTAGTGTTTTAACCAACCAAAGGAGACAGTTTAGTGTTTTAACCAACCAAAGGAGACAGTTTAGTGTTTAAATCAACCAAAGGAGACAGTTTAGTGTTTTAACCAACCAAAGGAGGCAGTTTAGTGTTTTAACCAACCAAAGGAGACAGTTTAGTGTTTTAACCAACCAAAGGAGACAGTTTAGTGTTTAAACCAACCAAAGGAGACAGTTTAGTGTTTAAACCAACCAAAGGAGACAGTTTAGTGTTTAAATCAACCAAAGGAGACAGTTTAGTGTTTTAACCAACCAAAGGAGACAGTTTAGTGTTTTAACCAACCAAAGGAGACAGTTTAGTGTTTTAACCAACCAAAGGAGACAGTTTAGTGTTTTAACCAACCAAAGGAGACAGTTTAGTGTTTTAACCAACCAAAGGAGGCAGTTTAGTGTTTTAACCAACCAAAGGAGACAGTTTAGTGTTTTAACCAACCAAAGGAGACAGTTTAGTGTTTTAACCAACCAAAGGAGACAGTTTAGTGTTTAAACCAACCAAAGGAGACAGTTTAGTGTTTAAACCAACCAAAGGAGACAGTTTAGTGTTTAAACCAACCAAAGGAGACAGTTTAGTGTTTAAATCAACCAAAGGAGACAGTTTAGTGTTTTAACCAACCAAAGGAGGCAGTTTAGTGTTTTAACCAACCAAAGGAGACAGTTTAGTGTTTTAACCACAGTCTGTATAATTAATGGACGTAGTCTCCGCGACGTCACCCATCTGTTCCTGAAACGGACTTTTGAAGCAAAACGGTCGGCGCGGCCATATTGGAAATGAGGCGTGCTGTGGGTCTCCACAGTAACAACCATAGGACGCTCCACAGTCATGTGATCTGAGCTGTGCCTCTGATTGGACGAACTGGTAAGCTTGATATTGTGGACACTGCCGATTTAGAAAAAAATCCCCCCCCCGTACAGTGCGTGCTGTTAGTGAAATTAGTGATTCAGACGGGAGACGTTCTTTGTTCCAGGCTGTAAATGTGCTTATTTTGGCCGTGAAAACAGCTTTTTTTGGCTTGGTGTGTTTGTGACTTCCGGTACTTCCGGAGCCTCAAGCGGACACTCGAGGAACAGCAGACTTTAGCACTTCCACATAGCCTCATATTTTCAGACTGGAGGTTGCCGCTTGGTTTTAACCAACCAAAGGAGGCAGTTTAGTGTTTTAACCCAGGGGTTTCCTAGCTTTACCATTCCAAGGCCCCCCTAAATAGCATTAGCTTCTGGCGAGGGACGCCCTTTGCAAACCAACAGATCTTTTGGGGCTTTTTTGGTATCTAGTATTAGGCTTAAAATGATGCTTTAAGGTCCGCTCGAGCCAGGTAGCTTGATGTGTGAGAGCAGCAGATTGCCTGACCGAACGCTCTTCTTTCCGTCTAAAGAAGTTTTTTTTAGCCTCTGCTGGTTCGTTTTGTATCAAGTGACACTGAAGTTTTGAGGGCTTTAAGCACTCACTGAGAGGGTCTCTAGACAGGACGCATTTCAGACAATCATGGCTATTTTTCTGTATGGCTTTGAAGACATACTTAATGTACGCTGCCTCATATTTTCAGATTTTAGTCGGCCACATTCTACGATTTTTTTTTTTTTTGCAGCAGCAGAATCCTCCACGGCAGGGCTGTCAGACTGCTCTTTCTGTCTTTTTCCTGTCAAAAATCTTTTCATTTTGTTCCAGCTAGCAGCTTGATAAAAGGCGCAAACCGCTAGACGACACAGATGATGACATCATCATGCCCAAGTTGGAACTGTCACACGAGGTGGGGTCAAGGACAACTGGAAACTTAAGAATCTGAAAATTAGGGCAGTTGACGTGTTGGACGTTCAGGACAAATGGTTATATAAAGAGAATAATACAACAGAAAAATAAAATAATTTAATTCTATTTTTTCCCCTTTACTCCAATTTTCTGAGGCCCCCCCAGGGGGCCATGGCCCCCACTTTGAAAACCACCATTCTAACCAACCAAAGGAGGCAGTTTAATGCCTGTTTTTCAGTCCTGGGCCACTTACACACCAAGTGATCAAACATTTGACGTGGTAAGCATTCAAAAATAAATAATAAATTAATAAATAAATAAATTGAAAAAAAAGGAGACCAGTGTACCCCACCTCTCACCTCTCGAGACGGCTGATAGGCTACAGACACCTGGCCACCCTGAACAGGATAATCAGGATAGTTGAAGAATAAATACGTTAACAAAAAAAGAGCAGAAATATAAAAAGTTAAATGAAAACTAGACTCAAATAGAGAAACAAACGAGTGCAGCATAGAACAATTATCTTTCTATTCTGTCAGGATTTAAATGTTTTCTGCTGTTTCTCACACTAAAGGAAATTTGACAAACCTGAAATCTGATGAAAACAAAATTGAAATGTAATCCAGAAAAGAAAGAAAACAGTCTTGATTTGGCCTTGAGAGAAGAGAGAGGACCAGCCAGGACAAACAGCTCGAGGGAGGGTGGAGGGGAGCGAGGAGCGAGGAGCGAGGAGCGAGGAGAAGGGCAGATAACTGAGGAGAAGAGGAGTCCAGACATGGTGTCTGTGCTGCTCTGCTAAGTGAGAATAAATCATTACTTCTCTTTTACTATTCCTACATGACTGCAAGCATTGTAAAACACACATAAAGATCCCCATTAATTCAGGTTATTACCTCCAGCATCTGCCTCCCTGCTTCAGATGATCATTCTGTATCATCCACAACCACGCCGTTTTATTACAAGTCGTTGAAGCAGGTGATGTTTCCTCTTTTCCTTCATGTGTTCATCATTTAAGTCCTCTTGTCTTAAGTATTATTCTGCCCCTAACATCAAGTGACAGAGACGTGAGAAAACGTGGTGGCTAAGTACATCTCAGCACTGATTAACTAGCAGGAGGTCGACGAGGTGGACCAGCCTGTGTGTGTGTGTGGGTGTGTGTGTGGGTGTGTGTGTGTGTTGGGGTGGGGGGGGTGCTGGCGGCATCGAGTGGCGAGAGATCGGCTCCCCTAGTTTGACCCCTGAGCTGCTCTCACACATCAATAAAGCTGTGGAAACAGTCCTCATGAGACACAGACAGGAAGTGTTGAACCTGCAAACAGAGGAGAGAACCAGTCATCAGGAGAGGAGGAAGAAAACACTCTGCAGATACGACTGAACCACTGATGTGAATTATTATTATTATCATTGTTATCATTCAGGAGTGTCAGCGTCTTCGCTCGGGCTGTAATGATTCATCTGTTGATTCACAGGTGTGTGTGTGTGTGTGTGTGTTTTCTTGGAGGCGTTCAGGTGTTGTCAGTGTCAGACTGCATGCCAGGTCTTTTATTTAATTATTTATTCTTTAATTTAATTGCATCGATGGTGAAAAGCCATAAAAAATGTTCACGGTAACTGTCAGACGACTCTAAGGCAGCTGCCAACTTTTGATTTAAGCTGCAAAACAGTTCCATACATGAGTGAAAACAGATACACACATATAAAAAAAAAAACAGCATTACACAATCAAAAAAGTCACAGACGTTTAAATTATAACATGTTTTAGGTCATTTTAAAAAACATTTGTTTGGTTTTCCCAAAAGTTAAGAATTCTTGTACTGCTTCAAAATAAATGAGTAGAATTTAAATAATGAAGGAAATCATGACATTACATTAAAAAAAATCTTTTTAATGTTGAGATTTAGAGTTGAGAGATATCCTTATTATAAAATAAAGATGTCAATATTAAAAGATTTTTTTTTTTTTATTTTTTATTTTTTTTTCTTTTTTATTCTCTTTTTATTTGCTAGAAAGAGAAAAAAAAGAAAAAAGGGGAAAAAAGAAGAAAAAAGACAAAGAAAAAAAGAAAAAAGAGAAAAAAAGATAAAAAATTTAGTTTTCTCAGGAAAATTCAAATTATCAGTTAAAATGTCACAACTTTGAAGAAAAAAAGTGAATTGAGAAAAAAAAGATTCTTAATGGTTTGAAAAGACATCATTGAGCCAAAGATTGAGATTGAGCCAAAAACATCAATATTAAAAGATAAAAAATCCAATATGAGGAAAATTAATATTACGAGGCAAATTTTGATGAAAAATGTTGATATGGGAAAAAAAATCAGAAACATGAGAAAAGGATAATTTCAGTGAGAAATGTTGTACATGCAGACTGAAAGTAAGATTAAAGCTATTCTTATGAAATTAAAGTAATGCTTATTCTGAGAGTAAAAAAAAATCTCCTCAAAAGTTTAAAAAAAGGAAATGATGCAAAAATTAGGGTGGAAAAAAAAGTCCAAAAAGTTTTGGCCTCACTGAAATCCTCAGACTGTAAATCATTATTAGGGTCAGAGTTGAGGAAGTTTTAGGCTTCAGTTAAGAGATTTAGATTTTTTCATTCTCCACATTTCAAAAACAGAATTTATCATATAAGCCGTAATTATGACATTTTGTCTTGATGTTGAAATTTTGCCCTTTTAACCCACTTTCTTCTACCAACTGAGACTTTTTACTCAATAATTATGCTTTATTTTATTTTATTTTTATCTCATAAGAAAACAGATTTTTTTTCATTATTAATTTCGGACATTTTTTCTTCTTTCAGTTAAAGTAGTTCAGTTTAAGCTGTTTTCAAACACAGAAAGTGATCCCACATTCTGTGATGACCTGCACATTAAACCAGAGATCTGTCAAAGTGTGACTGTGCTTTTGTGAATGACTGATTATGTGAATGAATTCAGAGGAGTGAGAAACGTTACTTGGTTCATTCTGCAGCAGAACAGGAACATGAGGGAAAGAAAAGCGTCAGAGTTGTGCAGCAGATGAAAGATGTTTCTGTAGTAGCTTTAAAGTGGTGTTTGTTACAGCCTGGTGATAAAAGTCTACCCTCAGAGTATACAGAGCAGAGTATCTTTACTGATGTCTGATGACGGTAAAAGCTTCTCATGTGTTTAATGATACATGTGACTCATTTGAAAATATGAATCTTTCATTAAACACGAGGAAGGCTGAAGACCTTCTTTAATCTCTCTCTGCGCTCAGTGCTTGACCCAAAAAGCTCATCTTATAGTCTGTTGAAAGATTTGTTGATGGACGCTGACGTGCAGATCTAATCTGGCAGGAATAATCCTGCTGTCGTCAGGTGTTATTTACGACAATGTGCTGCAGTACATCACTCATCATAATCAAAAGGTCTCAAATAAAGACGACAGATCAGGATTCAAAGAGCTTATAACATCAACCCTAACCCTTAACTCCTAACTCCTAAACCCTAACCCCAACCCCTAAACCCTAACCCCTAACCTCAACCCATAAACCCTAACCCCTAAACCCTAACCCCAACCCATAAACCCTAACCCTTAAACCCTAACCCCTAAACCCCAACTCCTAACCCCTAACCCCTAAACCCCAACCCCTAAACCCTAACCCTTAACACCTAACCCCTAAACCCCAACTCCTAAACCCTAACCCCTAAACCCCAACCCCTAAACCCTAACCCTTAAACCCTAACCCCTAAACCCCAACTCCTAAACCCTAACCCCTAAACCCCAACCCCAACCCCTAACTCCTAACCTCAACCCATAAACCCTAACCCTTAACCCCTAACCCCTAAACCCCAACTCCTAAACCCCAACCCCTAACCTCAACCCATAAACCCTAACCCTTAACCCCTAACCCCTAACCTCAACCCATAAACCCTAACCCTTAACCCCTAACCCCTAAACCCCAACTCTTAACCCCTAACCCCTAACCCCTAAACCCCAACCCCTAAACCCTAACCCCAACCCCCAACTCTAACCCGAAACCCTAACCCTTAAACCCTAACCCTTAAACCCTAACCCCTAAACCCCAACTCCTAAACCCTAACCCCTAAACCTCAACCCCAACCCCTAACCTCAACCCATAAACCCTAACCCTTAACCCCTAACCCCTAAACCCCAACTCCTAAACCCCAACCCCTAACCTCAACCCATAAACCCTAACCCTTAACCCCTAACCCCTAACCTCAACCCCTAAACCCTAACCCTTAAACCCTAACCCCTAAACCCCAACTCCTAAACCCTAACCCCTAAACCTCAACCCCAACCCCTAACCTCAACCCATAAACCCTAACCCTTAACCCCTAACCCCTAAACCCCAACTCCTAAACCCCAACCCCTAACCTCAACCCATAAACCCTAACCCTTAACCCCTAACCCCTAACCTCAACCCATAAACCCTAACCCTTAACCCCTAACCCCTAACCTCAACCCATAAACCCATAAACCCTAACCCTTAACCCCTAACCCCTAAACCCCAACTCTTAACCCCTAACCCCTAAACCCCAACCCTTAAACCCTAACCCCTAAACCCCAACTCCTAAACCCTTACCCCTAAACCCAAACCCCTAAACCCTAACCCTTAACCCCTAACCCCTAAACCCCAACCCCTAAACCCTAACCCCAACCCCCAACTCTAACCCGAAACCCTAACCCTTAAACCCTAACCCCAACCCCTAAACCTTAACCCCTAAACCCTTACCCCTTAACCCCAACCCTAAACCCTAACCCCAACCCCTAAACCTTAACCCCTAAACCCTTAACCCCAACCC
Organism: Labroides dimidiatus; assembly: GCA_030710495.1. Classification (NCBI taxonomy): domain Eukaryota; kingdom Metazoa; phylum Chordata; class Actinopteri; order Labriformes; family Labridae; genus Labroides; species Labroides dimidiatus. Next base: position 261,450 of record CM061143.1, read on the forward strand.
TTAAACCCTAAATCCTAACCCTAACCCCTAAACCCAACCGTATTATCATCAGTGGATCAGGATTATTAGTCACTAAATCTAATCCTGGGGTTTGGTTGATGGCAGATATTGAGCACCATCCTAGTTCCAGTGCTGATCAGTAAGCTCTGCACCTCACCTGAGGGGATCACACCTCATGAGTCATCACCTGCGTTAAAAAGAAAAGGTCATAAATCTCTTCTTATCTTTCTGGCTCACTCACTTGTTGAATGTGTCTGGAAGCATCACATTTATAATACACAGCTTTATAACTGTAATGATTGTTTTATGTATTACTGACTGAAGTAGACCGTCTACTGTCTCAAAGTGCTTTAAGTTATTTGGAGCCTTTTTTTCTTTGATCTTCCTGTTTGGAAACATTTGCCTGTTAGCATGTTGACATTTAGAGTTTTCAGCATTGTTTACAAAGAGTGATGTGTTTCTGTGATGAAAGCTGATATTCTGTTTAAAAATCTACGTTATATCGATGTATGCTAACCGCTAGCATATCAAGGCAATTTCCCATATCCGTTAGCAACAAGCTAACATAACAACCAAGAAAAACAAGACTTTGCTTTTGCAGACTCACTCTGATAAACTTGTTGTGTATTTTCCGTTTTATAAAATTATTATTTATTTATGAGCACAAACTGCTTAGTTGTCCTTTTTAATCATTTCCCTGAACCCTGCATTCACATCGTTTGACTTTTCTAGCCGACAGACAGTTTTATTGCTTATAGGTGTAGGGCGTCGCAGACGGCTGCTGTGCGTCGCAGACGGCTGCTTGGTGTCGCAGGCGGCTGCTTGGTGTGGCAGACGGCTGTGATTTGTTGTTGAGTGTTTTCTGATCTGAATATAAACTGAAACACATCAGTTCACTGATGCATCAGGACACGGCGGGTTTGTAAACGCCTCTGTGGAATAAAAAAAATGTAACCGCTGCATATTTCAACATGAACTTTATTCACAATTTGCCGTTTACGGTAAGAAAACAGTTTACCCTCAATAACAAATCCACTCATGTATATTTGCATAGCTGCGGTGGAGAATATTTTTGCAGTCTCACAATTTTTTGGTAGTTCTTGAACAAGAAAACCACAAGTCCAAAGATGCTGGTTAGGGTTTGATTCCCTTCCTGAAGAGGCGTCTCAGAGTAACTGCAGTAAACTCAACACAGGTTTGATCTTTCAGACTGGCTGCAGGATTTTAACATCAGTGAACTTAATGTGGAGTGATGTTTTATAGTCTCCCGCCAAAACACTGCTCAGGTCAGCGGTTCATCACCAGGATTCAAATGACGAGACGTTACGGCCTCTGTGGGGGGATTTACAGCCGGTGTTTGGAGGATCTGTGCGAGGATGAACGGGTCTTTTAAAGGATGTAGAGTCGCTCATAAAGGAGATTTGTTTGTCAGGCTTTTAATGACTGGACTTGGCATGCGTTATCTCAGAGGATGAATCCTTTTTATCAGCTGCACAAGGACAGGCTGTCACAATTAACAGAAGGAGCTATCTCTCACACAAACACACACACACACACACACTGACACTAATGTGTGTGTGCTCACAGATTACTTTACAGGCAGATCCTTTTCAGGCCAAAGTCAAACTTTTTAAGGTGCTGGAAAACAACAAGCTGACAATGATCCCCAGAATGATCTATATATATACACACACACACACACACACCTCATGAAGGTCTCTCCCTCTTTAACTTGAAGAAATAAAATAATTTCTTGGTTAAAAATCAGATTCTACTTCCTGATCTTTGGTATATCATCAGGTGAGCGGGCTGTGAGTCCAGCTCATTTCATAGGTGTCAAAATTACTCTTCTGGGTAGTTTCACTTTGTTTTGTCAGGTTTTGTCAGACTTGCATGTGACGCTCGTACTGGAGACTCGAGCGGTCCGTCTGCTGGTGGAAGTTGTTCCAATTTATCAAGGAAAACTATATAATCTTTGTCATCTTTGCTAGAAATGAGATGTTTTCTCATTATGATGGTTTTCCTCTCGTTCCCTTTGTCGCTTTTTTCAGACAGCATCGTCAAATAATCTGGCACACACAGAAATCATCTCTACCAGCTCAAATTATGAGGGAAACGAGTCCCTTTGCTCGAACACTTCCAGTCGAGTGTTTTTAAAGCTTGGGGGAACATCTTGTCTTTTAGGGGAATACAAGCGTATCGTGGTCTTACTGCTCCTGCAGGGCCTGTAGCTCCGTTATTACCTGCTCGGCCTCATCAGGAAGCAGAGAGAGGCGGAGAAAACCACTGAGGATGTGAGAGAGATGTGAGAGAGACGCTTGTGGAAGAGGAAGGAGGTTTCTTATGTGGAGCCGGGGACCACACAGGCGTGAAATAAGGGATTCCTTCGTGTTTTTTTCGTGAGCTATGAGCATTTTTTAATCATCCGCGTTTAGCTAATGGCTTGTAGGCAAGGCGTGGGAGGCATGCCGTGATTATTTCCGTCAAGTCAATTAGTAGTGGTGTCTGAAAAGCTGTCACCCTGATGTGAAGTGATTCGTCTAACTCTGCTGCAGGTATTTTCACGCCACTGGTACGTGGGAAACATGGTGCACTCACTGTGATTGGACGGTGAGATGAACGTCACGTGTTGGGCCTCTTTCTGAATCATATGGAAGTCCTCCTCCGCTGCTGCTTATAAAAATATGGGAGCCTCTTTTTACAGAACTTTCCGCCGCAGAATTCAAACCGTTCTGATGTGTTAAACAGGTCTCGCTGGGTTGTCACGGATTGGGGAAATATGGAAAGTATACATATAAATCCTCCAGCCGGTGTTATTAGCCAGGTTCCTCTCAGACAGCTTATGATTGGCCAGGTGACCGTTCCCTGCCTGCAATTTATTGCTAACATTGATGTCTTCCTGCTGTAAAACACACTGTCACTCAGACCTGAATACGTTTTAATGGTGAAACGCAGCTAATGATGGAGCTACAGGTGCTGCTGATGGCAAAAACACGTCCTGATGTGTGGAAAAAACCAAGCTCTGCTTTCAGATGATTGGCGTGACAATGGGATGGAGTAATGGTTGACATGAGACAGTGACAGTTACTGACGAGGAGGAACAACAGCTCACAGGTTTCTGTGAATAGAGATCAAATGTTTCTGCTGGCTTATAGCTGAACATCTAGAACATTCACAAGGAAGGTTTTCTTTTTGTACCTACAGACCACAAAGAGGTGGATTCTACTGTCTGTGTTCTTTGATTTATCAGAAACAGAAAAGTACGGTGGCCCTGAGTGCTCACAGCACTGCAGCTCAAGAAAACACATGCAAAAAGGAAAAAAGCAAGCAAATGAAGAAAACATCTTCATCAGTTTGACAACACATGCACAGCATTTAGAAAACATTATAAACAGACCACAACACAACTCATCAGAGAAAATGAGCTGCAAAGAAAACAAACGTTTATCTCATTGTCCTTCACAGCTGACGGCAAGAGACGCTCATCGAGCTGGGACTCAAAACCTGCGTCAAAAACAGACGATCGTTTTTGTTTTTTTTGTTCTTATTGAGAGATTAAAGCGCGTCTACGGTAGGGATGAGCCGGATATTGATCGTTGATGGGCTGATGATATGTGGAAAAGAGGAGACTAAATATTGAGAAAATGGGGGACGGGACTAGATAAGCTCTGCTTCTCCCGTCTTCCCTTTCGGACATGTAGAATTTGATCAACTATTGACAATGTGTGATGTTGTATAAGTGTGCTGACGTGCCCGAAATAAATAAATTAAAAAAAAAAAAAAAAAAAAATATTCGTTTCAAACGAGTTCTCGTTACGGATAATACATTTTTGCCGAGTCCGAGCACAACACAAGTTTTTTTTAGGATTATTCGTATCTGTGCTAAAAGAATCCTCATTGGGTAGCAACAACTACTGTCTTCACTCTTCCTGCTCTGTGATTGGCCAGTCACACACAGCACACCCCCCTCCCTGCACCCACATGCTGCAGCGAGGAGGTGCCTGCTCTCCTCTTTCACACACACAGACAGACAGGCAGCGAGTGACAGCGACTGCTTCTCTTGCTTGCTTGAGTTGACTGTAGTTTACGTTGCTCTAATCTCTGTACTACTCACTCAGTTTTCTTCTGCTCGTCTCTGTTGAGGTTTGTTTGGTATTTAAAATTACTTCTTCAACTTATTTCCTGTCATACGTGATGCATGTGACAAGACGGGGCTGAAAACGGCTCGTGTCGCGCTGGTCAGTGCCTCTTGCTTCAATTCAGGACCGTTTTTTAAGGTTTTCGTTGTCTCGCATCTCTTTAGTTCTTTTTTTATATTTAAAGTTACTTGATTAACTGTTTTGCAACGTACACACAACGCATTTGAAGGCTTAAAGCTGTAAACTCCTTGTGTCGCGTGCCCCCCTAGTTTCTCCACGCCGGTCTTTTTTTTTTTTTTTTTTTTTCTTAACTGGCTGCGTGATTTTAGTTTGTCTGGTGAGAAAGTTAGTTGGAAAGCTTTGCCCATTCTGAGCACAGTGTTTTTGAAAATACAGTGAATAACAAGGCATATTTTTTATTTTTTTGCCACTGAATGTTTGAACAAATCACCTATTAAATTTACACAGATCATAAATAAAGAGACAGTCTTTCACACCACTACATACACATTTTACCAGCTGTACATGAAACATAGCTGAAAATAAATATAGACATTTCAAATCAATTCTTGACAGTTTCAGACTTAAAATAATGTTTGGATTTAAGTCCCGCCCGTTTTCGGACAAAACACGCCCACTTCTGGTTTAGGCCCCGCCCCCTACGAGTACGGATACGGATACAGATATTATGGATGGGTAAACAGATACATGTCTGCAGGGAGCTCAACTGGGTCAAAGTGGCAGAAATCACTCAGACGCTCTGATTGTGTGTTCCTGCTTTGATTGTTTGTTTTTACTTCAGTATTCAGGCAGAATTTCACTTTTTCAACCTGGACCCTTCCTTCAGATACAGAGTGTCCATCACGTCTCTTTACTATTCAAAAGTCTTTTACGAAAGCAAATAAACACAGAAATACGTGGAAATTGTTACACAATGAGGAGCAGATGTGGACGTTTTTTGAAGTAATTTAACAGGAAACTGATTTGGAAGGAGAAAGGCTTAAAGGCTTCTCTAACCTGATCATTGTTTTCCTCAGATGTTCTTGGTCGTCCACTCCTCTGTCCCCATCTCTGTGCCATGGATTTGTTTTCAGTATAAATCAGTTTGTTTACATCACACTGTAGCTTTAAAAGCAGGCTGATGATGTCATATCCTACATCATGAGACTCAACACCAAGCTAAATCCTCGCCGTGAGCAACGAGCAACTTTGGACATTTTTGAAACAGCCTGAAAATTTTTGGAGGTGTTGGGAGTGCTTTCTTTGCTCACCCACAATGCAACACTCTCCATGATGGAACTCTCCAGCAGCAGCAGCAGCAGCAGCAGCAGCAGCAGCAGCGGCCTTAGTGGAGAAGCTGTCAGTTTCTCCGTCATACATCACGTTGAAGTTTTCTGTTTCCTACATTTGTTTGGGGCTGTTGCCCCTTGGCCTCGCTGACAACTTAAGTTCCTCTGACCGATAACACGGCTCAGCTGTGTCAGGATTACTGTTGTACATCCTGCCTGAGGCCCCTGGAAGAGCCACGCTGTATCATTCTGTCAACAGTCACTCTCAGAGCGTTCTGCTTTCTGCGTGTCAGGGTTTGTGCGTGTGGTACTCTGTTTCCCGACGCACCATCCTCTGCCAAAACCAACCAGCCCTCTTCCTCCCTCGTCTCTCGTTGCCTCGGAAAAGCGAGGCGCTCTGAGGCCTTGATGAGGTGGGCTGAACTTTGAGCTCCAAAGAAACACCTACATCATCATCGCAGCTCCTCCAAACCTGCTTTTTCAGGTCCCAACAATGGCCTCCACACTCCATAAATCACCCTGACAGATCCGTGTCTCACCAATGACACAGCGAGACGCGGCGTGGATACCCGGGGCTGCGAGCCAGTCTGCTTTTGACTCTTTAAAATGGGAACCATTGCTGCTCCTGGGGTTTGAGCCAGCGCCACATGGTCCACAAAGCCCCCGTTTCATTGTAAGAGTGGGATTAAGAATTCATTTAACACATGGATATGCTGCTCTGTGACAGTGGTGGGAGCTGTGCTGGACCTTAATGGGCCCGCCTTGTGCTGACAGATAAGTTGAGCTGAGTTTCTCCGGACCAGCAGCTCCCTCCACCTTCTTCCCTCTAAATGAAACAGACTGTTATTCTTTCCAGCCGGCCGTACGGTAGCCCCGTCCATCATTAAAGCCATGAATCATGTCTCTGCACTCGCAGCAGATCCCTCAGGGGTAAATCAATGCCTCGCCCCTTAATCTGGGCAGATTTCCGTGCCGGGCTCTCCGTATAGGGTTCTGTTTTTAGCCCGATGAACAGCTCGCTCATGTTACTCTGCAACTGCATGGCATACCACAATCTTCCCACGTTTGCCATCAGATGCTCTGATTCAAGGTGTTCAGTGAAACTAAAGCTAATGCTCATTGGCCCTCTGCTCAAAGTGCAGCAGCGTGACTTTTCTTACAGAGACCGTGTGTCTGTTTTTAGCCCTTTAAGCTGACTTTATCACAACCTTTAAAACACCATATGTGGTTTTGTCAGTGTTTCATTGAATTAAGAGGTTTTTTTTCCCAGAGAGAGCAGAAGCTGCCTGTGAGACAGATGAAAAGAAGTCATGCCTGTGAGCGGCCTCACGCTGCTTTGGAGGTCAATTTTTCTTCAAAATGCTCTCATTAAAGCTCAGCTCCTAAATACAGATCGTTTGTTGGGAAATGGTCTTTGAATGTGGCTTGAACTGCAGTGTCAGAGTGCTTTATATGCAGAGTTTTTTTTCCTCCTCAATAATGATGCAAGAAGTTGCAAAGCAGATTGTTGAATTGAATTTTTCCTGCTGAGAATAAAGAGAGAGAGGGAATGGGAAATATCCATGTCGTCCAATAGATGATTAAATCTACTTGTCGCAGCATGTGTGAACTAAAGGTACGGTAAGCTGCACGTGTTGCATTCACTGCCCCAAGTAAAGGAGCACACCCTGGAATGAGTAGTTAAAAGGTTAGTCACAGTCGAAGAGACATTTCTCATAAGACACTGCGACCATCTTCCCATCAGCCTGACAGAACCTGAATCATCCCCCTTCAGACGAATAGGAAAGGACGTCATCATCGTAAACAAAATGCAGGGACTGACAAACAGGCCGGCGGTGAAATGACTAATGAACCGCACGCCGTGTGCAGAGGAACTGACGGATGCTCAGATTGAAGCCTCTGGACATTTGGCTTCAGACAAGCAGGAAAGTATGTTTGATATGAAGTCAGTAATCTTTGTTTGAAACCACGTAAAAAACAGTCTGAATAAGTCATGAGAATAATAAAAAAACAGAGTCAGATACGACATTATTCTGCATTTTCCATCCGGTACATGATTATTAAAGAGTCAAACACTCTGTCGTCCTGCTGCTGATCAGGAAGCGTTCAGTGAAAACTCTGGAGATTAAGATTAGACAGTCAGAGTTTGGAAATGTTAAGGTAACAACCCAGCCACCAAATGAGACCAATGAAATACTTGGTCAATCTGTGATGTCACTAATTGGTAGATCCTCTTATGACAGAAGCAACCTGCTCTTCATGTTTCTAAACTTTCAGGTTTGGGCTCAGAAACAAAAAAAGGGAGTTTTTCATCATTTGTCTTCATTTCAAACAGAGAAACACCAGTTACTGTGATGGTGACGGTGACTTTGCAGCAAGGCAACAGTGGATGAGACTTCTAGAGAGGGGCCTCCAGGCACATTCAAAACTCTAGACACAACCAAAGTTCACTAAAGAACTTCAAATTCACAAAAATCCATAAAAAACGTTTAAACAAGCCAACAACATACTAAGACCAGTAAAAACAACAAAACAATGAAACGGTGGAAGATCATAAGAGAGCAGAGACAAATGAGGAAGAAGGGATTAAAAAAAACCTCCGTAATTGAGCCAAATGTGAAGGATCCAAAGTTCACTGTGGGGTTTGATTTAAGAGCAGGTACAAGTCATAAAGGCTTCTTTTGTTACCAAAGTAACGAAAAATTCAGCAACTCTGAGCATCAAAATCTGATGTCAGGAGTCGGGACGGACGATTTCATATTTGGACTGAAATGAATTCCTGAGACATTAAAGAGAGAGAGGGGGGGGGGGGTATATTCATATGTTGCATACGTCCCTGAACCCCTGAATTAATATGATAAAGTCATCACGTAAGGATCTCCTTCCTGCTTCTTGACACATTGGAGGGGCAGACCTCAAACACCAAGGTCCGTCCATGTGTTTTCTCTCCGTTGGCTTGTTTTCTCCAGAATCTGTGTTGCTGTATTTATAGATTCAGCTTGGACGTGTTAATAACTCCCAGCCTGACGTCTTTGTATCTGTGTGTATGAAAGGTTTTGTTTTCTTTCTCTACTCCTGATTCAGAGCCCAATCACAGCGTTGACCCTTCCTGGAGAAGAGGAGTGTTGTTGTAGTAGCTCAGGCCTCCCTCTCTCCCCCCTCCTCTCCCCCTCTCCTGTCACTTCAGACGGCCCCTCGGTGGGGATCTCTCTCTCTCAGATCAGAACTAAACTCTCTCCGTAGTCTCAGGAAGTGGTGAAAGAAGCCCTCTCAGCCTCGTTGGCTTTCCTTAGACTCCCAGGTCTCATTGCATATTCATGCCACCGTTCATGCAGGGTGTCGAGTTTCCATAAAGAGAAATGAGCATAAATTATGGAGAGTTTTATTGTTAATATTCTTTATGATTAATAATAGAGGACACGTTAAAGCGCCCATGATGTTATTTAATATTTAAAACATCTTTATTTATTGTTTTGATGGTGGAGTGTCTCTGCTGCTGTTGACCGCCAGCATGGAGGCCATTTTCCCCATGAGCTCCCACAGTTTAAACACTTTACGCATCACTCTCCATCTCCACACCAACAGCACAGAGACACTTACCACCACAAGTGGGTAATGGAGAGGCTGCAATTTGTCACCAGGCTTCCGAGCCGGGCTGTTCAGCATGAAGAAGACGCAGACAAACAGGGGAGAGCAGGGCGAGTCAGGACGCTTTAGACCGAGCATCAGGAAAATACAAGCATGGGAATATTTTCAAGAATTATATTTTAATTAGTTTCATGAGGATGAAACAAGACTTTAACAACAAGGACATGGGTTGAAGGTGACTGTTTATGAACCAAACCTGCAGTAACGAGGTCGTTTTCTCTGTAGGTGGCTTTTCAGATGCATTAAATAAGAAAAGTAAAGTGAAGAGAGTTAGCCAACACTCATGACGTGACTGTTAACTAAAGTCCTGTTTCACATCAGACACACCAGATTAACTTAGTTTCATTCACAGGCCGTCACGCTTTCTGTGACGTGGCTGCCCGTTGACGTCTGCCTGAGGAGCTGCGCCTTCATGCTTCGCTCAAACCAAGTCAGACATGTGGATACTCCTGCAGCTATGATGTGGTCACTTTCAGTCCTATGAGCGATGAATTTAAACGTCCACATCGTAAATAATTTCCCCTTTAAAAATAACAGTTCATGTCCCATACTTGGACTCGGTCGAGATCCTCCTGGTTAATGAGCATTGTTTGGTGTGGAGCAGCTGAGCTCTGCAGCAGCCTGAGGTTCACTCAGAGAGCGAGCTGGTGTCTGACGGCACTGAGCAATGTGCCGCTCCGTCCTACAGGGAGTAATGAATCTGTGTGTGTCTGCCCAGACTGAAACGTAGACAGCAGGAGGAATAAAAAAGATCAGTCTGTCAGGGTGAGGAACCACTGCCCAGGATGACAGCAGGAGAGAGACAGAGCACAGGAGAGGAGAGGAAAGAGAGGTCAACAAGGGGTGAGGGGTGAGGAGTGAAACAGGTATGAAGGTGTGAGGGGTGAGGAGTGAAACAGGTATGAAGGTGTGAGGGGTGAGGAGTGAAACAGAGAGGAAGGTGTGAGGGGTGAGGAGTGAAACAGGTATGAAGGTGTGAGGGGTGAGGAGTGAAACAGGTATGAAGGTGTGAGGGGTGAGGAGTGAAACAGGTATGAAGGTGTGAGGGGTGAGGAGTGAAACAGGAGGAAGGGTTGCTAAAGAAAAAAAAAAGGAGGATAAAGGGAGAGTTTTGGTTCCAGGGATGGATGTGTATAACAGCTGTGTCACCCACACCATGTTAACCTCCCCGTTGAAACTCACCCCGTCTCCCCCTCCATCACTCCTTAAACCAGCACAGAGGGCTTCATTATTCTCACTCTACTCCTCCACTAATTATCGTTATCATCATGGGGGATAATTACCGTTTCACTGCCCGACAACCATGAAGGCTGCTCGGCTCTAAGTCACGCACGGTTATCAATAGCTGCTCAACTGCAGCCTCATCTGTCTGATTATAGCATTCAGACTCTGTGATAGGCTGTGATAGGCTGTGATAGGCTCTGTGACAGGCTCTGTGATAGGCTCTGTAACAGGCTCTGTGATAGGCTCTGTGACAGGCTCTGTGATAGGCTCTGTGACAGGCTCTGTGATAGGCTGTGATAGGCTGTGACAGGCTGTGATAGGCTCTGTGACAGGCTGTGATAGGCTGTGATAGGCTGTGATAGGCTCTATGATAGGCTCTGTGACAGGCTCTGTGACAGGCTCTGTGACAGGCTGTGATAGGCTGTGATAGGCTGTGATAGGCTCTGTGATAGGCTCTGTGACAGGCTCTGTGATAGGCTGTGACAGGCTGTGATAGGCTGTGATAGGCTCTGTGACAGGCTCTGTGATAGGCTGTGATAGGCTGTGACAGGCTGTGATAGGCTCTGTGACAGGCTGTGATAGGCTGTGATAGGCTGTGATAGGCTCTATGATAGGCTCTGTGACAGGCTCTGTGACAGGCTCTGTGACAGGCTGTGATAGGCTGTGATAGGCTGTGATAGGCTCTGTGATAGGCTCTGTGACAGGCTCTGTGATAGGCTGTGACAGGCTGTGATAGGCTGTGATAGGCTCTGTGACAGGCTGTGATAGGCTCTGTGACAGGCTGTGATAGGCTCTGTGACAGGCTGTGATAGGCTCTGTGACAGGCTCTGTGACAGGCTCTGTGACAGGCTCTGTGATAGGCTCTGTGACAGGCTGTGATAGGCTCTGTGACAGGCTCTGTGATAGGCTGTGACAGGCTGTGATAGGCTGTGATAGGCTCTGTGACAGGCTGTGATAGGCTCTGTGACAGGCTGTGACAGGCTCTGTGACAGGCTGTGATAGGCTGTGATAGGCTGTGACAGGCTGTGATAGGCTGTGATAGGCTCTGTGATAGGCTGTGATAGGCTATGATAGGCTCTTTGATAGGCTGTTACAGGCTCTATGATAGGCTCTGTGATAGGCTCTCTGATAGGCTGTGATAGGCTCTGTGATAGGCTGTGATAGGCTCTGTGATAGGCTGTGATAGGCAGTGATAGTCTGTGATAGGCTCTGTGATAGGCTCTGTGATAGGCTGTGATAGGCTCTGTGATAGGCTGTGACAGGCTGTGATAGGCTGTGATAGGCTGTGATAGGCTCTGTGACAGGCTGTGATAGTCTGTGATAGGCTCTGTGATAGGCTCTGTGATAGGCTGTGATAGGCTGTGATAGGCTCTGTGATAGGCTGTGATAGGCTCTGTGATAGGCTGTGATAGGCTCTGTGATAGGCTGTGACAGGCTGTGATAGGCTGTGATAGGCTGTGATAGGCTCTGTGACAGGCTGTGATAGTCTGTGATAGGCTCTGTGATAGGCTGTGATAGGCTGTGATAGGCTGTGATAGGCTGTGAACAGGATTTGAAATCCAGTATTATTAGTGAAAAGCAGAGAGTCAGCAGAAGGCAGTGAAACAAAAGTAAGTGTGTGTGTGTGTGTGTGTGTGTGTGTGTGTGTGTGTGTGTGTGTGTGTGTGTGTGTGTGTGTGTGTTTAGCCTGGTTGATTAAAGATGTGGCTTTTGAAGGAAAAGAAAAGAAAGGGTTATGAAACAACTGGAGGTCTCTTAAATATCTTGGACTGGAGGCGTGCTCCCAGGGAGAGTTCAATAAAAACCAGAGAGAGGGACCTTCAGATCTTCTTTTTCATTTAGATCATTAACTCTGATAAATCTCCATATGAGCCGATGGAAACCCAGAGATATAGAGTTCTTCTGACATTGTGATTTGGGGTTTTTGGAATGTTGCATCTGAAAGTATGAAAAATAACAGATGATGAGTGTTTAAGACGCTGTTTAAACTCAGACATAAACACAACTAATAACCAAAAGTCAGTCATGTCAAAGGTCCCATAACTTTGATCAATCTGGAATAAGGTTTGGTGGTATGAGTGTAAGGAGGGCAGCTCAACTTTATTTCATTTATTTTCACTTTATTTCATTTATTTATTTATTTATTTATTTATTTATTTATTTAATTAGTGGCTTCTTCTGCAGATTTGTAGTCAATCATTGTGTTCAGTTTCTATTAAATTTACGTCTGGAGTTTATTTAAGCTTTGTTTAGTCTGTGCCTTATTTGGACAAAACCTTTTCATTAATTATCTTCAAAAATAAGGAGTAATAACAAAAATTCTGCTCCTGTACAGTGTGTGCGGATCAGACCCAAACAGAGTTTTGGTACCAGGCTGTGAACGTGCTTATTTCAGCAATAAAAATCAGATTTTAGGCTGTGTGTGTGTGGTTCCCTGCTCTTTTGAAGCCAGTCTCCAGTGGTCAGTTGAGGAACTGCAGTTTTAACACTTCTGACAGATCCTTGACTTCACTTGACTGTGGTGGTTTTTGTGTGAGGTAAAGAGGAGGGTCTTTAGCCTCTTGGCTAACGTCTGCAGGGCGCTCACCTGTCAGGAAGTTAGCCTCACTTTAATCTGGAAAACTAAAGTTTAACACTTTTAAAAATATGAAGTTAATTCATCCAGTGTTTGCTGTTTGGAGCCCTTTCTTTAAAACCAGGCTGTTCACAAGTTTCTGAATGTGTGTGTGTGTGTGTGTGTGTGTGTGTGTGTTTTCTGCTCTCAGCTCTTCTCGTGGACACTCAAAGAAAGAGTAAATGTTGTTAGCAAGCTGCTGTTTCTGCCACAAATCAACGTTTTCCCTCCATTTCTGACATCAGACTAACTTTAAACTTCAGTTATTCTCATTTTGATCCTGGCTGAGCTTCAGCTCCTCCTTCAGTCTGGATGACTTTCATTTCACGTCTGTGCACACGGAGTTTGAGCCCTGCTGTCCTCAGAGTTCCTCCACGTAACAGGATATCTGATCATAAATACTGAACACCTTTAATATTTATGACTTCATATCAGAGCCGCCGAGCAGATCGGAAGTGAAATCATTCTGGACAAACTCTACACCAGAAAAAAATCCAAGATGAAACTAAAAAAAAAATCCACTAAGTTTGATTGAATACCCATAATTCCTTAAAGCCGTGTAAATGTTGCTGATTTTATTTACATTGAAGTGATCCATCCTTTCTAAAGTAATTCACTGAGTTCATTTAACAGCGCTGATGGAAAGCTGCGGCAGCGTGCGATCGTTCCCCTCTCGCTGTGAACAATGTGACTTTCGCCGAGTCTCTGTTCATCCAGGGGGGGGTCTGAATCCCTCCACAGACTTGACGAAGGCTCCATGTGCTGCAGCTCAACACCAGGCGAGTATCAGAGCGACACGGGCCGATCAGCTGGAGAAATGTTTGAACGTGTCCTCTGTAACAGTCGGAGAGCAGCAGAGCTGAGCAGGAGAGGGCACAGAGGGTGAGAGGGTGACACTGTGGACGCCTCACTGAGCGTCTGACAGACACTCGGGTCGCAGGAATGCGTGCCACAGAGGAGCTCATGACAGACAGGAGGCACATTTTTCTTTGACCCCAATTACCAGAGGTGTTTCCTTCCACCAGTTAATCCCGGCGTAGAGGGTGGCCTCCCTGCACCCAGGAGATTTACTTCTCCAGCTCGTTGTTTTCCCTACAAGTCACACGGAGGACGGCCCAGTTCTGCTGACCCGCTGGAGACCCGTCTGCACCCGAACACATGGACTGAGTCAAAGTGGGTCTTTGAAGCAGAGTCTGTGGCTCAGGTCTGTTAGCAGATACCTGCATGTGGATGAAGAGCTGCCTGGAATCTCTCCTCAGAGAGAAAGAAGACTTTTTGCTCAGGATGTTGGACATTTTCAGGTTTTTGTTTCCATCAATGTGAATGAAATTTTCTAAATAAATCAAAATACCAGGAAAATTTTGTCTCTGTCACCTCCAGGTCTTCAGACTGAACTCTGGTCTGTTCAGACTGATGAGTCTAAGGACCTTGTGCTTCTGATCTGATGAGCTGAAGGTTCAGTTTTCAGTTTGTGTTTCAGTTCAGAGGGCAGGCTGCTTTTCTGGTCTTCCCCTTCAAAATAAAATACAAGCTAAACATCAGCTGAAAATCTCTCTTTGTTTAATACACTTACCTTTTTATTGAGTTTATGTCTTAAACTTTATTAATTCTTTCATTTTTGTCCCAGAATCTATATTTTCATCGTTCGTTCTCTCCGTTTTCTCCCTTCGTACTCGAGCAAACCGTCTCATGCCTCCAGACGTTCGCAGTCATCGAGCGGTTTCCTCTCGGCCGCAGCAACATTTGCTTCCTGTCTGATTATCTGACCTCCTCCTCCTCCTCCTTTCTCCTCTCTCCACAGAGACGCTCATGGACTCCACCACAGCCACGGCGGAGCTGGGCTGGACGGTCTACCCCGTGTCAGGGTCCAGTGACAACAGCGTAAGTCACAACCTCTCCTTCAGAATCAACTCGGCTTCCTAATTAAGATCGAATTAAATGATTGTTGAAGTGGTGACGTGATGAAATGAAGACTGTGGAGCTTTAATGAGGACAAAGATGAGGTGTGAGCTGGATGTAAGAGTGCAGCTAATGTGTGAACGTGCTCGGCCGCCTGTGATGGCGTCACTTCTGTCTGTGTTTGGGTTTCTCACTTTAAGGTCAGAGATCAACTCGTGGGCCTGCCTGCTCCCTCTGAGGGGGCCGAGTCCCTCTGATTCCAGCCGCTGAGTGAGATGGAAACAATCTGATCACCACACAGGGAACGTTTAACCCCCAAAATGAATAAATTAATAGACAGATATTACTTTAGACGTAATATTTTCAGAGGAAAACGTTTCATTTGCTGCAGATTTTGAGGAGCAGATTCGTCCACTTTCCTGTTTGGTTGTGACCACAGCTCCTCAAAGCCTGGTCCCTCTTTCCCCCGGGCTTTATTTACTCCTGAGAGGTTTTTTTTCATTGTTTATCTTGATCTAAACTTTCTGGTTCACGACAAACTAACAGGGAACAATCACGCACTCACAGCTCACTGAGTGTGTTCCCGTCAGATAAGGATCCATGTCGAAGGGCCCTGCTGGTGTTTGATGCGCGCTCTTTCCACTCGCTTTGCCAGAGCATCGGCCCCTCTCAGCCACATGTGAGCCAGGCTCACTCAGAGCCAGCAAGAAAACCAGAGTCTCAGCCTCCTCCTCTGTTTTTTTTCCCACCACAAGTTCTCAGCTTCTTAGAGCGGGTCCAAAATAGAAAAAAAGAAAAAAAAGAAGAAACGTTGTGGACTTGTTTGCTGCTGCACTTCAAAAACCCACTGCAGGTTTGATTCAATTATTTATGCTTCTGAGGTTTGTATTAAAGATGGTTCGAGTTATCCTCCATCATGCTGCGTCTCTTTGTGCTAAAGAGGGCACAGAAAAAAAAAGGAAGAGCAGAGATTTGGCCTTCAACCGCTTCATGATACGAC
>CM061143.1:279762-334762 GCA_030710495.1 Labroides dimidiatus
TTTACAGAAGCTATTGTCTTACACACATATATGCACGGCTTCAGCGGCTTAGCTGCTGGATCAGTGACATCCAGCAGAGCGCCGCACCAGCAGTTGGCTTTCACTGCTCTCTACAGATCCATGAAGTATATCCTAACTGGAAATGTGATACACCGCCACACAATGGAAACGCAAACAAGGAACAGCGCCGTACGAAGCCTGAAACATGGGGGCAGACGGTGTTTTCCACTCAGGGTATTTTACTGCATAGTTTAAATGAAGCAAACATTTCTTTAAAGTTTTAAAAGAAAAGAAACTCTGGAGGCTTTCTGGAAGTCATCTGCTTGGAAGTCTATCAGTTACGCTTCTGTAAATCAGCGTCCTTATCCCTTTCTCCTTGTAGACGTTCAGCTCTTCCTTTAATGACATAATGAACATCCTCGTTGTTTTTGATAGCTGCTGAAAACTCTGACGATAAATGTTGTTTTTACAAAAGCAAAATTCATCCCAACGCACTTTAGGAAGTTTACTCTCGTCTGACCAACCCTCTGAGGTTCACATGCCTCGATCCACCCACACAGGAAAACTGATGCAGTCAGCGGTGGAGTGGACCTGAGAGTCAGAGCAGCTCTGTGAGGATTTAACCCTGAGAGCTCAGGAACTCAGACTACACAGTAACACGAGAAGCTGAACACCTAAGAGTATACTTTAACAGCAGCTCTGAGTTTGGGCTGAATGTTTATTTATCAGCAGGAGAGTCTGAACTAAAGACACCAGGAGGAAAAAAGTTTGTTTTCCTGCAGCCCATGAACGCATCAGAGTTACAGGCTGTCTGAAATACACACCTGGTTCAACTCAGGAGGAGAGACACGGTTTTTAAATCCAGTCTGAGTTGATCTGGGCTGAAAGAGACCTGGTACCAGGACTCGGTTTAAACCCGACAAAGATCCAGCTGTCATCGTTCCTCTCCACTGAAGTGATGACGTGTTTCAGCCGCTGAACGTGAACATGTAGTGCTCCAACCTTCAAGCGAGCCAGGGTCGCCAGGTAGGAATGACAACCATTGAAAAACACCCATCAGCTAATGGTATGAGATTAACCTGTGTGGCTAAAGCTAGCAGAGCTAACACCACCAGCGTTTGGGTGGTGCTGGTTACACATCAGTATGGTTGATTGGTTATAGGTTATTTAATCAGACACAGCCTGCATATTAATTAACTACTGACAGACCACACCACGCTAAGAGTAGCTAAAAGTCCGTCATCTGTGCTTGTTTACATCCAGGTAGTAGAGCATCGTAGCATTATGGTGGTACCAGTTTACACCACGTTCATACGCTGATGACAGAAGCTGCTGAGTGCGGCGCCACCAGCTGGACGTCTCAGACACTCGCTCACAGCTGCCCATGACAGCCAACATGTGGGTCTCTGACTGTCTCAGGTCGTCCATGTTGGGGTTTTGGGTGAGTTTGTAGGTTTTCATTCACTCAGCTTGAGCAGATCGCCATGATATCCCATCATGCTGATCTATCAGGATCCCGTCCTCCAGTGTGTGTTTGGTCTGCTCTCTTCTTCTGTGTTTGTCTCTGCGGTATTCCCTGAAGAAAAATCTTCTTCTGATTCGTCTTAATGAGGCAACAAACCGCACATTTCCAGACTCTGCCCGAACAAATGCTGTTTACAGCCTGGAAGTCGTAAATGACTCAGTCAGAGCCTTACCCAGCGAGAGCAGGAAACAAAATAATTAAGAGTTTACTGTAGAAGTGGTCAAAGTTCCAGCTGATGCTCTGAGTTTCTGTCGCTGCCTGTGTAGATCATCTCATCGGAGTGTGAGTGTGTGTGTGACGTGGAGATGATGTATCGGCGTCTCGCAGAGCGAGCGAGCAGGGTTAAGTGGTCAGCTCCCCTCCTGAGTGGTGCTGAGAGATGTGTGAACATCAGGTCAGACCTCCTGACCCGCTCCTTCCTGTGCTCAAGTACTCAGAACAAGTCTTTGGAGGCCGACACATGGCCTCGGGGAGAGCTCTGAGAGGTGGAGGTGCAGAGGTGGAGGACAGACTGAGGTGGTGTGAGTGGGTTAGCGTGTCATCATGGATCCAGAGTCACTCGGGGACATGCATGTGTTTCACAATGTTTTCAAACAACATGAATCTTTGTGATTCTGCAGCGATGCTGCACATTCCTTCAGGATCCCTCTGGAAGAAGCTGTGTGTGTGTGTGTGTGTGTGTGTGTGTAATGGTGCACATGTGTGGCAGACACACACACACACACACACATGGCATGCTCCTCCTTTTTCTGTAAGACTAATTTGTACAACATTTCTCGTTCCTCTGCAGCTTCAAGGACGGCTAATTTGCAACTGTTACAATTAAATTCTGTGAAATCTTATTAAAGGAATCATGCGCAGAAATATGCAAACATGATCCACATGTTGCGCCGAGGAATGAGGAGGGCAAGAGTTGGAATTGTTCCGCTAGTTTCACATGTCTTACATTAGTAGTGGACAGTGGGAATTGGAGCTGACTGCAGCAGACAGTTCTAGTTAAGTGTGTGTGTGTGTGTGTGTGTGTGTGTGTGTGTGTGTGTGTGTGTGTGTGTGTAGCCCGCTCTCCTGCAGGAGTTGGCTCCCATGGCCTCTCTCTGGTGGTAATTGAATGCAGACAGTGGGTGTCATTTGTCCCCTGTCCCTCAAGGGAAGGCTCTCTTGCTCTGACGGATTTCCCACAACTGCAAATGGGGCGACCGAGCCTGCAGAGTCCTCCTCCAGCTCTCTCTCTCTCTCTCTCTGTGTCTCTGGGTTTGTGTGAATAATTTATTTACTTCTGTCAGCGATCGAGCGCTGATGTGTTGTGTAGCTCTGGATGCTGACGCTTGCTCAGGTTAATTTAAGTCCTGCAGTGAACAGACGTGATAAATCCAGGATTCCTGTCACGTCAGAACAATGAAAGCGTTAAATGTTGGAGCGTCCTGACGGCGCCTTCACACCAGACTGATGTTTCACTCCGCTCTGCCTCTCTGTGAGCGGAGGAACAGGCTGCTTCCACCCACACTGTTTGGTGTGCAGCTCGTCTGAAGGATCCTCTCTTTGTTTCGCTTCATGCAGAGCTGAGTGTCAGAGCAGCTTCAGGAAGAAGACCAAACAGACAGCTCTTCATGGAGCTGCAGACCTGCACACACCTGATCCTGAACCACACTCAGCATCATCTCCTCCAGTGAAATCAATGAGCTTTCCTTTCTATTTTTTTTTATTTTTATTTTTTTTATAATAAGTTAAGAGTTATTTATAAGCTGAGAGTTATTTCTGTTCTGATGGACATGAGGAGGAGCAGCAAACAGGAGGAGACGCTTCAGGTCGTCTGCTGCAAGGCTGAACCTTTTCAGCAGAATCTAGACCGCTAGACTAAACCAAATCCTGATCCAGCTTCACTTTTTTATCTAAAAAAAAAAAAAAAAAAAAGTCTGAATTTACAAAAAATTATCTCAGAATCTCAAAACATTTATCCCCTTCCATTCAGCTGTTACTGAAAATAGAAGCCCAAACCACGCTCAGGAAACGATGTGATCAACCAGAACTTTTCACTCATGCTTTGTTTCAGGAAACGACATTTCAGCTTGTTGCAGAAAACATGTAAGAAGAGTTTAGAAGACGAGTTAAAAAGGCAGAAACATCCAATCATATGCCTCCATGTTCATGTCAGCCAATCAGGTTACGACCTTGATGGAGACCAGGGGTCAAAAACAGAGGTGTGACATCAAACTGGAAGAAGGCAGACGATCTTCAACAGGCGGAAAGAAACATGCTGCAGAAAGCAGAGACAACTGCACCAAATACAGGATGATGCAAAGAAAACACACACACACACACACACACACACACTGTTACACACCCGCCTAGGGGAACAGGTATGTGACACAAAGAGGAATAAAGAATACCCAAAACCACCTGCTCCCTCGGTCCCCAAAAACAAAAACAAAACCCAGAGATCGAACAAAACGCTGAAGCTAACTTAACGAAATAAAAAGTTAACAGGCAAAAAAAAACCAAACCGTACCAACCGTCAAAGAGAAGAAAACGAAGGTCACAGTAACAAAAAAAGCGTCTTAACAAAAGATCAATTTCAACTCAGAAGAAACAGAATTATCCTACGCTAACGAACAAAGTAACGAACAAAACTCAACATAACTAACGAGGTTTGAAAAACAGCCGTCTGCTGCTGACGATGAACAACAGCCGCCGCCATTTCTACGGACGCTGGCCGGCTTTAAAGGGGCGGCCCCGGCGCAATCCAATATCTACTATGGCCCGATCCCGAGCGGCCAATCAGGCGAAGAGCTCCTTCGGCCAATCCCTGTTCCTCCTTCTTGCATCTTGTTTCCTCATTTTCTCTGTATTTCATTCCTGCATCTTTAAAAACACAGGCTGGAGTTGTGCTAAGTGCGTCCTTTGTGCAGTTTGTTTCTGCTCATGAGGATCATTCTGAGGTTTTAACCTCCACACCTGATGTGAGAGGAGGTTACTGTCCAGAGAACGACTCTCTGTTTCAGCTTCATCCTCATCCAGCCTCCTGTTTCAGTTTGACTGGAAAGCATCACTGCAGCAGGTCGTCTCCACTTTGTTTACATCTGCCTCCTCATGCAGCAGGTCATGTGACATCACTTAGGGAGGAACGTTGCTCCCTCCGGCCCATGTGACAACCCTAATATCTGATAGAGCTGGCCTGTTAAGGATTACAGTGAACAGAACCTGTGAAGCTCCATCTGATGCGGCCTTGTTCCAGAGCGGGTTAGGTAAGCCCTGCCTGAGGCTGTAACTGTAATCAGCGTCTGTTTACAGATGCATGTTTGTGTTGAACAGCAGACCTGTCTGTGCTCACTGCCTGTGAACTCATTCAGCTCTAAAGTCTGTTTATAATGAACTCTGCAGAAGTGTTTCTCTGAGTGTACAGAAGGACTCTGTGGAAAGACGTCCAAGTGGACGTGTTTTATCTCTGGAACTCTGAATGAATAAAAACCCGTAGACGTTTGAACAGGAAGCTCTCAGCTGCAGCAGCACTCTATAATTCAGTCCTGACGGTACGTTCCGCTCGGCTGTACAGATAAAGCAGAAACTCACTGTCACAGAGACGTATGGATTGCAGGTCAAGCTGAACTTTTCTGTCTCCCTCCTGGAGTGGCTGAGCGGATATTGATTCTGAAGCGAGCGTCGCTGAACTGTAGCGCCCTGAATAAGGAGGAGGAGAGGCGAGCCGCTGAGACATAGCAGGCTCCAGTCGCTCTGCTCTAGTTTCTAACCAGCTCAATCTGTCTTCTTCAGACCCATTCTCTGTGCAGAGCGTTTGTCTGCGAGTGCTGCTGCTCCAGCATAAAATAAATTACATGCACAGCAGTTAGCAGACTCAGGACCGGAGTCTGGGAATGGGAACAAAGTAATGATGAGCTGACGACCAGGCAAACAGGAAAATCAGTTAAACTGTCAGAACTGTTCAAGCAGAGGTTCATCCTTCAAACAGCGAGCTGTAATCTCACAGCAGGTCTGTACTCTCTGAACAGCTGACCCATCTTTAATCCCACAAACACACTGTTTATTCAGGGATGATGTATAGTGAGTGGGTTGTTATTGGATTGAAGCCTGACAGGGTGAGCAGACACAAAAACCCTGTTTCCACCAAGCGGTTCAGCTACGCTCGTCTCCACGCAGCCGCATTTTGTAGCGTTTCCATTGAAAACCAGGACACGTCCCCAAATAACCCACCCGACATACTGATCCAAACACTGCAGTCTGTTGATTGGTCAAAAGAATGGTCACTTCCTGTGCGAAGCTGTAAGAAACGTCGTGGTAACATGAGACTGAATGGGGATCCTTTGGCTTCAGTGGTCACTGGAGGAACTGCAGTTTCCCTCACTGGCTTCATTCTTCAGCATCAGAGTCTGGAATCATCTCAGCGGCCTTCGTTCTCATTACTGGAGTAATTAACTTCCCTAAATGAAAGGTACGTGACACAGCGTGTTCGTCGCAGCGCTGGAAATACTTTCTCACACTGCTTCTGCCCGTAAGTGATGAGACCCAGGGCTCTGATGAAAGCAATTAAAACCTGAAACAGCATCTTTTTGTTTGGAGCCAGTGTGGCGTGCAGCTTCACACCATTGGAGGAGTATATTTCTCTGTGCTGGTTTCTCAGGGGAGGGAAACGCGGGCAGTGTAGCATGAAAAAAGCCCTTTGCTTGTTGTTTCCTCTTGAATTCTTTCAGCTTTACGTTCGATAACTTTGAAAAATAACCCAGGATGTTTCACAAATGCAAATAAGCTTCTGATAACATTAGGCTTGCCTGTGGTTATTATGAGCGAGGCTTTGATCCTCCTGGTTGGAACATGTATTTATTTAATGTTAAAGTAACACAGGAGTGTGTGCACGCAGCCCTGTGGCTCCAGCTCCCACTCAGAGGAAGAAAAACATCACTCTGCCAAACAAAACGGGCCCGCTGCAGAATAATCATCCTGCAGAATAATCTGCAGAATAATCTGCAGTTTTTGGTCTCTGAGTCGTCTCATCCTGTTGAGCTAATCCATCCTGACACCCACCACCAGGGTAACCTCCACCTTCTGCTCCTAAAACACATGACCACCCTTTTTCCAGCACCCTCGGCGGAGGCGGAGAGCAAAGAGCTGTGAAAATGAAGACGTTTCTTTTAATTTCACACTCAGCGCTTGATCGTTCGGCTCTTATTATGCCCCATTTGCTTCCCTCCACTGGCTGTGATGAAAGCGGGGCAAAGAGGCCATGACAGGACAAAAAGGGGCCCTCCATCAAAACACATTTTGTTTGGGGTCTCTTTTAGCCCGGCTCTGCCCCCTCCCCCAGCAGCGCTGCCAACACTTTCCCCTGCAGTTCCTCCGTCCCTCATTAGCAGCCTTCCCCCACCTGCCTCCACATTATCAAACTGCGGTCGCCTGACGCTCCGAGCACGGGAGATGCAAGCTGTCTGCTCTGGTTTAATTGGCCCGCGTCCTCCCCACCGCTCCTCAACAAGTGGGAAGGTCAATGGTTGCTCATGACCTGGGATGATGATGTCTGCCAGTGTGGGCCAAAAGACTCATTTATACTTAAACCACACCACCAAGAGCCCGCAGACAGTTAGACTGGACTCTGAAACTTCCAGTGAGTCCACGTGACCACACGGCAACACTTCTTTAGAGATTCACTTTTGGAACACGTTAGGGCTGCCATAAAACGATTATTTTGATAATCGACTAGTCACCGGTTATTTTTTGCGATTAGTCGACTATTCGGATCAAACATAAATTGCAGCTGATTGCAATACTTTTTTCGTTACCAATTTTTATATCAGTTCTAACAAAAAGAAACTTTCATTACATGTTATGGAACAAATCTGGAGTTTTATCTTCCATCTACATCTGATTTTCTACTCTGAGCAGTTTTCCTACATAAAATGTTTGCCAGTGAAAAATAACAGGTGACAGGTGACAGGTCAGTTTATATTAAGTACACTGTAAATGTGTTAATAACTATTAATGAACTTTCTTCTGTTGATTCTTGTTTTTTTTATGATAAATTAAAAACCCTCCTCCTTTATTCAGGCTTTTGACCGTCAAAGGTGACCGAAAAGAAACAAACATTAGCGTGATTTATTTGCAGCAGTCGTCTGCTCTGGCTGCAGCTTGGAGCTGTGAGCGGAGGAGTCTGTGTTTGGAGAGGGGAGGGGCTCAGCGCCCGCTGCTCGTTGAGAAGCAGCGGCCAAAGATCAAAACATGCTTTCACTCCGTCCCCAAACCACAGAAAGGTCGCTGAATTTGTCACTTTTTGGAAAAAAAAGTCGCTAGAGGAGTCTGAAAGTCACTAAATATAGCGACAGAGACGCTAATTTGGCAACACTTTCCTGCACCACAACCATGTGTAACATTACAGCGAATCACCGGCGGCATTATTAACCCTTTGGGTACCGAAACTTGGCACCCCAAAAAAAAATCATAATGCGTCTCTGGTATTGTTCAGGGGGCGGGGCCGTAGTTTGGGGACCACTGCTGTTGAGCATAACTTTTCCAGTGACATCACGGGTTACCCCGGTTACCACTTCTGCACGTATGCGTCAGGGACAGAACGGCAGACGAGACAGGTGAAAGTACAGCGGCAGTTTGGAGGGAAAAATAAAGTTTAAAAAAATATTAAAACAACGACGTCGATTATTAAATGAGTCGCCGATGAATTTGATCGTCGACGTCATCGTGACTAGTCGACTAATCTTGGCAGCCCTAGAACACGTCCATACACGAGTATATTTTCAATGTAGCTTCATTTTTGGGGCTTTTTGGAGTCTTTATTCAGAGGCAGTGTTGTAGTCGAGTCCTCTTCTCCTGAATGGAGTCCAGGTCAAGTCCTTAGTCCTTTAGCACAGGTTATGAGTTATGAGTTATGACCCCGATGGAAGCAGGAAGGTCACACAGGTGTGTTTGGGTCGGTCAGCAGGTTGTGTCAGGTCTGATACTGGATGCTGATTTAAATGTGTTCCTTGTTATTTTCATATTGAGTATTTTCATAATGTTTATTTCTAATGAAGCTTGACTGAAGCACATCAACGGTTTTTTAAAGGAGGAAGGAGCTAATTAAGCACATTAAGAAGGACGTCCAGACTCTGAGACTCTGAGAGCTCAGAGTCTCAGAGTCTGAGTCTGAAGTTATCTCATTTTTGTTCAGCTGCTTTCTGTTTACCCTCATTATTATCGTTCTGTCCTGGCTTCACATCAGTCCCTGTCTCTGCGTTGGCACTTTAATGTTGGGGTTTGGGTTCCGGTCAAGCAGACCGGCCTCACACACACTCTCTGATTGACTGCGACATGGGAATTAAAAAGCAGAGCTCTTTTAATTAGTCTGAAAGTGTTTGATTGGAGGCTGTTTTTTTTAACAGGAGGGGTGACTTTCTTCTTCCAACCTGTCAAAATCTGTCCGAATCCTCACTAAGGGGGCTCTAATTTGAGAAATTATATCAGCTGTGAAGTGAAGAGTGAAGCGGGAGGGAGCTGGAGAGGTCAAAGCAGCTGATGGAAAGTGGCTCTCGGTGGTCTCAGAGCCATGTTGCTCCGTGGCGGAGATGTCCAGGTCAAGATCAGGACCCGCTCGCTGTTAAAAGCTGGTTTGATCCGGTGCCAGGGGACAGGAAAACCACCGAGGTTACATCTGGAGTCTGCAGAGTCAGAGCCAGGACTCGGCTCTGTGTGCAGTATGTGGACTATGAAGCAGGAAACCTGGAGCTGAATCTGCTCCCTGGATGTTCCTCATATGATGATCTGTGTCATGTGACTTTGTCCCTGAAGTGTGATCGTGGATTGTTCAGGTTTTCCTCTGAGCTTCACCTTCACTGTGATGTCAGTAACCCGTTACAGTGTGTGCTATAAATGTGTCTCATTAAGACACAATAAAAAATAGAGCGTGTTATCACATACAGCAGAACCCCTCGGCTCCGTTTACAGGACTTAACGTCACGTCTCCAGTTTCTCTGTAAGCATTACAGGATGTGAACGGCCTCTTCAAAGAGCCGACAGGAGCGCTGAGACCAAACTTCAAAGCTATCTGTGTGTTCAAAGGAGGGTTTATACTCTGTAACATCCCAAAATGCAGTCATTTCCCCAAATGGAGTTTAAAAATTACTGCTACTCTAAAACAGGTTTGTCCATTTTCTGCAACTACATGTTGGAAAGAAGTTCTACAAAAAAACGAGAAATTCAGGAGTCACAGCAGCAAACAGAGTGCAAAAAAGTCCATCAGAGACAACAGCATGGGATAACTCTCCAGTCAGCCTCCACCTCTACAGGGTCCAGAGAGTCCACAGGGTCCAGAGAGTCCACAGGGTCCAAAGAGTCCACAGGGTCCAAAGAGTCCACAGGGTCCAGGACTGAGCTGGCCTTCTTCTCCAGTTTGTTCAGTCTGGTTCTCCTGTACTCTGTCGCTCACAGCAGGTGAAATCCTTCAATGCCGCGTTGGTGTCCGGTGTTAGCTCTGTCAGCCATGTCTCTGTGATTAGCATGATGCTACTCTGCCCTCTGATATTCCCTCTGGTGCTGGGTTAGCACCGTTAGCTCCATCTTATTGTAGATGGATCTTACATTCCCCCTAACGATGGATGGAAGGACGGGTCGATGTCTGTCGTCTCCTCTTAGCTCGTACAGCAGCACCAGCACGTCGTCCTTACTCACTTCTCCTCAACTCACAGGGAACTTTGGACTGGTTAGCATCAACATGCTACGGGCTGCTAACAGCTGATCTCCTCCAAGTCTATGGCTAACAAATGAGCTTTAAAGAGTAAATAGAAAGATAATTTAAAATGTGGGTAAAAAGTACAAGAGGACAATGAAGAGTGACGTACTGCACTTAAAAAAAAAACAGTCAACTTTGCCGTTGTTTGTGGCCACGCCCACTGAGTTATAAAGATCCTTTGATAACTGTTAGTCATCAGTGTGTCTAGTTTACACCATAAATAGTTGAAGTTGATCAGAAAATAACTGTTGGACTAGTTTGATCAAATACGTACCTTAAAAATGGTCTAACTTAACTCCAGTTCCTGAACTTCCTGTTCAGAATTCACTACGGTCTTAAGAGACTTCAGGCCCCCAGCTCAAAGTAGCATGAGAGGCTGTGTTTTTCTCACATAGGGGGCGCTGTGGAGCAGGTATGACCGGAGATCGGGGCAGGTGTGATGAAGTGTTTCAGGTAGGGGTGCCACCGAGCAGCTGACCACCAATGGCCAAGTGGGTGGGCACCAGTTGTGATATACTATTATAAAGACGTTGTTTTATAACGTATTGGATAAAATTTGAAGTACTTTTACTTTATACACTTTTAGAAAATATCTGCAAACAAAAAAAACTGTGTAAAAGCAGGTACAACAAATAAACGAACAAACCACAACTTCAGGAAACGCTTACGAGCTAGTTAACCTAAAACTTAACTAACTTATTAACTTAGCATTGATTTATTAAATTAGGGTTAAATAAATGCCGACACTTTCAATAAATCTGTCTTCTTCAGACCCATTAAACAAAACAACTTTCAGAAAGGAAATAAAAAAAAATAATCTCACCTCAGGATGGCGTTGCAACTTGCGCATCAACTTTTAATGTCAGTAAGTAAGAATTTAATTGTATTTATTATCATTTATTCTGCCTTGTCTGTCTTTTTGTTGTTTTCTTATAAAATCATGAATGTTACTTTTTTATCATCGTATTAATGAAAAGTACACATAAATTCAGTAAAACACAGCGGCAGCATAATTCCTTTTTAGCGTCATATGGATGGATATCTGCCTCTGGAGATGCTTCATGTACGATGAACTGTGAGACTTGTTTTTGGTATTTGTTGGTCCTGATGTCGCTCTCCCGCAGCGAGCTGTCGCACGTCCAACAGGCCACCATGCGCCACAGGAAACGCTCAGCGACAGATTCATCTTTGAATTCGATTTCACTGACTCAAGTCAGTCCTGTGAATTTTCATGTCTGTAATTTTTCATCTGTTTGCGTTTCGTTGGAGCAGAGTACCAGATGCAGCTGTAGGTGCTGACTGGTTTGCTCCGGATTTCCTCTGACTTTCTCTCAGCCAATCAACGATGAGCTTATTCATCATGTCTAAACTAACCAAACCAGGTGCTGCTATGAGCAGGTGGGAGTCGATGAATTCGGGCAGAGTGGTGCTGCGTTCAAAGCAGCGTAGAAGTTTGGGAGAAACTGCGTCTCATGTTGATTCAAAACTGGACGCAACGTTGAAGAGAGAATACGAGACAATTCTGAAACTTACGGGACGAGTGGCACCTCCAACCAAGTGACATCAGGTTTATACTATGAGCACTCACCTGATGCTCTCAGATACTTTCACTGCTTCAAACACACCTTTAACACTTTGATTTCCTCCTGAATCAGAGGTGAGTGAATGATGCAAAAAAAAAAAAAAAGAGAATGTATGGGTATAAATGAGGTCATAGCGTCATTGCTCAAAGAATATTAAAAAGGTTGGTACTCTGTTGAGATGAAACGGGTGTGTGTGTGTGTGTGTTTCTGGGGGAGGGTTCATACCAGTGTTGCAGTCGTTGCATCAGAAGGAAGACGAACGGAGCGGTTTTAAGTCGAGGCGTGAGCAGCTCTGATAGGCTGCGTCTGATCCATATCTTCAGATGGCTCTAATGCAGCATGTAAACGCTGTTATTAGAGGTATTTGTTCCTTTACACCATCTAATCTATTTAATCAAAATATTGCTTTAAGCTGATTACTCTCAGTAATCAAAGTGTTGTAAAGTGAGCATGAAAACATTCCTGCTCCTGCTGCCAAGCAGGCCTCAGCGGGAGCTCCGAGGCGGTTTATCTGAACAGGAAGCGTGCAGGCCGCTCTCTGCTGTACAGATGAATAACACTTAATTGGATGGATCAGGTTGACTGTGCTCTGCTTCAATTACTAACCATTAAACTCCTTCTCAGGGTAATCAAATGTTTCATGTTCAAACTGACGCTCTGTCTGTGTCTGTGCTTGGCCCACAGTGGGAGGAGGTGAGCGGGTACGACGAGAACATGAACACCATCCGGACGTACCAGGTCTGCAATGTTTTCGACAACAACCAGAACAACTGGGTACGGACCAAGTACATCCGGCGCCGTGGAGCTCAGAGGATCCACGTGGAGATGAAGTTCTCCGTGAGGGACTGCAGTAGCATTCCTAACGTACCCGGCTCCTGCAAAGAGACGTTTAACCTCTATTACTATGAATCCGACTCCGACACGGCGACGAGGAACTCACCGGCGTGGATGGAGAACCCGTGGATCAAAGTGGACACCATCGCTGCAGACGAGAGCTTCTCTCAGGTCGACCTCGGAGGCAGAGTGATGAAAATCAACACAGAGGTGCGAAGCTTTGGTCCTGTGTCACGAAACGGCTTCTACCTCGCCTTCCAGGACTACGGCGGCTGCATGTCGCTCATCGCCGTGCGGGTGTTTTACCGCAAGTGTCCTCGTATCATCACCAACGGCGCTCTGTTCCAGGAGACGCTCTCGGGAGCGGAGAGCACCTCCCTGGTGGCAGCTAGAGGCGTCTGCATCCCCAACGCGGAGGAGGTGGATGTGCCCATTAAGCTGTACTGCAACGGAGACGGCGAGTGGATGGTTCCCATCGGACGCTGCATGTGCAAGGCCGGGAACGAGGCTGTGGAGAACGGGACCGTCTGTCGAGGTGAGTTTTTCATGCAGTCATGATCCGGTCCTCTTTGTATCAGAGTGATCCAGACTCTGGAGCACAGGATGGATTCTTTTCCAGATCCTTTCCTCTGATCCTTTCCTCTGATCCTTTCCTCAGATCCTTTCCTCAGATCCTTTCCTCTGATCCTTTCCTCTGATCCTTTCCTCAGATCCTTTCCTCTGATCCTTTCCTCAGATCCTTTCCTCAGATCCTTTCCTCAGATCCTTTCCTCAGATCCTTTCTGTCTCCTTTAATTGAAGCTATGAGCCTGAGACGTATTAAAAACAGGATGAACGGTGCGCGCTCTGTGCGTTGATTATTCAGCCGGAGCCGTCATGTTTCTGTAAAGATGATTATCCTTCACGGTGTTTATTTCCCAACGTAAACACTCGCCTGAATGTGGCTCTTCACACAATAGCTGTGGCGAGGGTTTGATCTGAAAATAAACTGCTGCCTTTTCACGTTGTGTCAACAGAACAGGAAGTGTTTGCTTCTCCTCGGCTGCCATCAAATATTTTTTACGCCCTTAGACTCACATAAAGATCTTAATCTGTAACAAACTCCGTTTGACGTATCAGGAGTGTGTCTGTATTTTTGGAAGGACATGTTGACTCTCGTTCTCCAAATCCAACTAAAAAAATGTTTCATGCATCTGTGTGTGTGACACTTTTTGTGCACAGTAGAAATTTCAGAGCAATTTGCGATGCGTAGATTTCCTGGCTGACCTTTTGTTGGTAAGAAGCCTCCTTCCATCCATGAGGACAAAGAGGATATTTTTCCAAATTGCCGGCGTTTTGCTATTGAAATCTCTCTCAGGAAAATCAATTTTTCCTTTTCAGCCCAACATTTATGTGCAGCGTGCCCTATTCCTCACTCTGGCAGGTGATATTTGGTCAACGTGCGCAGAGATCTTGATCACTTGAAGCAGCACGACAGCGTGTTCCCCTGCAGGCTGCCGCCGTGCTGCTTCTGCCGCCACAACAAACCTCCCACCTGCATTTTGGATCGGTTTGGTTTCTGCCTCTCTGATGCCTGCCTGTAATTACAACACACCCCTCTGTGTGTGTGTGTGTGTGTGTGTGTGTGTGTGTGTGTACTGGGAGGGGAAATGTGATGGGGGCTGCTGAGCCTTGTTCAATGACTACTAATGAGGACAGTCACGGGCTCCTCCTGGAGGCAGACGGGTCTCCTGTAAGCTTCGTGCAGGACGGCAGCTCCTCTGAATCCACATCGGAGCAAAATGACACCAAACAGCTTAAACAGCTTGTTTTACTGACCTTCATGTGATTCACTGAATCCTGCTGGATTGGGACGTCTCAGGAGTGTTTATATCAAACATTTGTGTTTATGCTAAAAGACATTATACAGTTAAAGGCCGTCAGTGCTGCAGGGAAGGTTTGCTGAGCGTGTGCAGTCCACTGGACATGAGACCTACTCCTAACATCAGTTTAAGATGAAACTCAGGTTTCTCTGGCATGAAAGGCTCCAACATCTAGATTCTGATCAAGAAAGAAATTCAGATCATTTAATGGTAAATATGCAGAAATCAACAAAAACAACAGCAGTTCTAGAGGGAAAATGAAGAAGATCCAGGAGTGAAGTGAGAAAATATTTGTGACGTACAACATGAGTCAATAAAACTGTTTTATAGGAAGGAATTCTTTAAAAATGTAAATAACAAAATGTGTTGATATCCAAAAGATGTCCAACACATGCTGATCCATCTGTAAGAGATGAAGCGACTCGTAGTTGAGGTGACCTGATCCAATACTGGTGCTGGATATTAGTTCAGCCAAAAAAAAAAAAAAACAACAACTAAAAAAAAGAGTGTTGGGTCATATCAGCCTGCATCTAAAATCTGTAACAAGCAGTCCATTCCAGAGTCCGCTTCAGCACTTCTATCCAGCATGCAGAGTCCACCTGATCACAACAACAGTACCTTCACTACCTTCACTACCTTCACTACCTTCACTACTCTCACTACCTTCACTACCTTCACTACCTTCACTACTCTCACTACCTTCACTACCTTCACTACCCTCACTACCTTCACTACTCTCACTACCTTCACTACCTTCACTACCTTCACTACCCTCACTACCCTCACTTCCTTCACTACCTTCACTACCTTCACTACTCTCACTACCTTCACTACCTTCACTACCTTCACTACCCCCACTACCTTCACTACCTTCACTACCTCCACTACCTTTACTACCTCCACTACCTTTACTACCTCCACTACCTTCACTACCTTCACTACCCTCACTACCTTCACTACCTTCACTACCCTCACTACCTTCACTACCTTCACTACCTTCACTACCTTCACTACCTTCACTACTCTCACTACCTTCACTACCCCCACTACCTTCACTACCCCCACTACCTTCACTACCTTCACTACCTTCACTACCTTCACTACCCCCACTACCTTCACTACCTTCACTACCTTCACTACCTTCACTACCTTCACTACCTTCACTACCTTCACTACCCCCACTACCTTCACTACCTTCACTACCTTCACTACCTTCACTACCTTCACTACCTTCACTACCTTCACTACCCCCACTACCTTCACTACCTTCACTACCTCCACTACCTTCACTACCTCCACTACCTTCACTACCTCCACTACCTTCACTACCTTCACTACTCTCACTACCTTCACTACCCCCACTACCTTCACTACCCCCACTACCTTCACTACCTTCACTACCTCCACTACCTTCACTACCTCCACTACCTTCAGTACCTTCACTACCTTCACTACCTCCACTACCTTCACTACCTCCACTACCTTCACTACCTCCACTACCTTCACTTCCTTCACTACCTTCACTACCTTCACTACCTTCACTTCCTTCACTACCTCCACTACCCTCACTACCTTCACTACCTCCACTACCTTCACTACCTCCACTACCTTCACTACCTCCACTACCTTCACTACCTCCACTACCTTCACTTCCTTCACTACCTTCACTACCTTCACTACCTTCACTACCTCCACTACCTTCAATACCTTCACTACCTTCACTACCTTCACTTCCTTCACTACCTTCACTACCTTCACTTCCTTCACTATCTTCACCTCCACATGAGCATCCATCAATGAAACAAATAACAGTCTGCTTGCAACACATGCAAACAGAGAAACACAAACCAAAGGAAAACACAAACAACATGAACAAAACTGTGTGTGTGTGTGTGTGTGTGTGTGTGTGTGTGTGTGTGTGCGTGCGTGCGTGCGTGCGTGCGTGCGTGCGTGTGTGCGTGCGGGCGGGCGTGTGTGTGTGTGTGTGTGTGTGTGTGTGTGTGTATTTGTTCTGCTCGTCTAACTGTCTTTGTTTTTTTAACATGCAGGGTATTACTCAGCTGTGTTCCCGTTCTTCAGATATCTGTGTTTATTTACTGTCGTCTGTCTCTCTGCTGTTTGGGATTAATTTAGATGAGCGGAGGTATTTCTCTCCAGTGTTACTGTCACATTTTAAGAGGAAGTGCATTTCTGTGCATGTCATTTCCTCTCCCCTCTCTGTACATCCCTCAAACTGGCTGCACACACGAAGCAGAGAAGCAAATCTTCTTCACGCTCTCGTCTTCATCACCCTCCTCTGCAGCGCTGAACAATATAGATTGGAGCTCTGCAGGGCTCAGAGACGCACCGTCGTGACTCTGTCAGGAGCTCATCCAGTATCTTTCAAAGGCAGAGCAGTCCTCCCCGATCATGTGACACACCGGCTGAATATTAAAGCTTTATGAAAAGAATGCATTAACAGAGAGTGCAGCTGTGGCATGCAGCGAAGCGCCACGCTCAGAGATGGATTTTATGGATCCATACAATAGTTATGAGGCGCAGTGCAAACAACGAGGAAGTGCGGATGTTTGCAAGATACCAAATAAAAGCATTACGCAGAGACAGATGGTATTCATGGCTCCTCCACTGTTAGAGGAGCTCCTCTCAGAGGGAAACATGCCACCACTTGGTCTGCTCGCCAGTCATCTTCCTAAACGCTGAAAGCTGATATCAGCGCTCAAACTGTGGTCAGTCAGCGCCTTTCAACTGCCAGACGATGGCTAATGAATTGATCTATGAAAGATGTGCCTTTGCCTGCCGATATTATGGGGTAATGAATTGATTTGAGAGAGGTGCCCTCTGAGGGCTTGGAGGTATCCTCTTTCATAGCTGGATTATGGAGCCGCAGAGGCAGCATTAAGACTCCGGGATGAAAGGGACTGTTTGTACTGTCGTATTAATAACACCAGCGATGCTTTGTTCCAACATCCCCTCATCCAAACCTGTAATTACGCATGTAACAATTAAATCCCTGGCAGGGATCCTGGCAAATAATTACGCTGTCACGAAATCTGTCAAAATATTGACGGCAGAAGCGGGAGCTTACATCGAGTTTTCGAGGCCTTTTTTTTCTCTGCGATTGTCTTACAAGTGAGATTATGTTGCCTCAGAGTGCAGCGGCCTCACCACGGCTTCTCTGCAGAGACATCCTTCAGAAACAGAGATCCTTCTTCCCCTCTGAGCTGTGTGAAGACGCTGCACCACAGAGACACACTGTCCCCCTGCACAGCTGTGTTTGAAGCGTCCCGATCGTTGCTCATGTGTGTTTCTAACTGTAATCGGATCATCTCACCCCATGCCACTCCGAGTGCAAAGGTCGGCGCTGTAGCTTCATGGCAAAGTAGCTGAGGGACAGATGGAAAACCTGACGGAGCTGGAGTCATCTCTGTGTTTTCTGTTGTGGTGATACGTTGTGTCTGTGTTCAGACAGCAGCAGAAAACAAACAGCTTGGTTTGTGTGGCCCCTGTGACCCAGATCTGCAGGGAGACGAGTCAACACATCACGTCTCCCGTCATGACGGCAGAAACACAGCTCACACATTTTCAGCATGCTGCTCTGCTTATGTGCTGAGAAAATACTGATGAGATGAGTGACAAACCGATCAGCGTGAGATGAAAACGTTCGGAGGAGAAAACACAAGCAACACTTAGCAGAGCATCGTTAGCATCCGATGTAAAGAGGTCGGAGTTTCACGTCATGATCCCAAACCAGCAACATCTTCTTCCTCTGAGGCCAGGTACACACATCAAGATTATCGGGCTGTTTTTGTCCCGACTTTCCTCCTTTCTGACCAAGAACAAAAAATGACGGATTATCTTCTGTTTTATCAGATTATTTTATCAGGTTATCCTATCGGATCGTCCTGTTAGATTATCCTCTCAGATTATCCTCTCAGATTATCCTGATGTCTGAGGTGTGTTCAGAGTGAATTTGTCCTGGTGATCAGCTGTGAAACGGGTCGAGGCCGACAATCATAAATGTTAAACTTGTTCAATATCTAGGACCAAGAATCTTCATGTGTGTAGGGGAAAGCTGACGACTCCTGAGTCATGACTCTGCGAGTTGTGACGTGGAATGGAATGTAGCCAATCAGGAGGCGAGCTGACTAAGAAACGAGGAAGCAGACATAAACAAATCAAGTATGGCTGACCTGACACGGAGAGTTGGTGAGGAAAGTCTGTGTTCCCGCCGTCTCCAGGATCGTTCCCTCTTCTCTGTCCTCTTCCATGGTGTGTTTGGTGTTAGCCGGTTGTTGCTACGTGTTGCTGTGTTTCTTCTTCTATGTTTTTGTTAGATCAGGTTTGGTCAGGTCAGGTTTCTGTCTTGGAGGACCAGATTCTGGATCGTGGTGGACAGAATGGTTTGGAGCACACAGTACGATCAAACTGATCAATGTCTGATTATTGATCTTCATGTGTGGCTCTCTGACAGATCAAACATCTCTTCACATTCACAGAATCCTGATCTGTGGACCAACTTAAGCTCACAGATGAAGTGAGTCTTTGTTCAGCAGCTTCACTTTGCACATACAGAGTAAACTTCATGAGCAGCTGAAGGTCTGTATCATGTAGTTATCAACCCAACATGACAACCTGCTGCCCAGCGGGTCACTGTGTTCATGGGATGCTCCACTGAGGACTCAAACACTCCTGCTCCTTTAACCCTTCGCCTGCTGTGACCGAGTATACTCCTCAGCCTCTCGTTTTCACCAGCGCTCAGGCCGAGAATGTTCAGTTTTTGTTTGGGATGCACCGAAATTTCAGCCACCGAAAGTTTTCCGCCCAAAGACTTTTACCACCGTGTTGACCCAAGCTAAAACCGCGGCCGGCACGCTCTTGTCAGGATAAGGACGGACATATTTCAAAATATTTGAGAAAGACCCACAGAGGCAGAAAAAGGACTCGTGACTCTGAACCAGATGAGGGTCATCCCTCCCCCATAGATCAGATCAATACCCTGTTCTTTATTTGATGCACAGACACGAACACGTAAGCATACGCATACACACAAACAGAGAGAGAGAGAGAGAGAGAGAGAGAGAGAGAGAGAAGCACACTATGTGTAGGACAGAAAAATGTCACAACCATCACAAGAGATGCAGAAGAATTCAAACCCGTCTGTTTGAAGCTCCTCCAGGGCGTCTCTGTGAGGATCTCCTCTCGTGTTGAAGGATTTCAGAGGCGGTAGTTTCTAAGGTAAGCTCAGCACAGGGGGAAAGGTGGGGGAAGTTAAATTCAGTGGGCTAAGGGGTTAATGGCCGTCACCTTGTGAGGTCTGCATCTGTAGTAGCTGCTTGGAAACAAAGTTCCTGCCGGTGCACCAGAGCAATTAGACTAAGGAGGAAAGGCTTTAGGAACTCTGCAGCCAAACGGGCTGGGAGATAAAGAGAGTTCAGGGGCTCTGGAGCAGAGGTAGGTGCCGGGCAGACGTGATTGGGTAGACATGATTACTCGGAGAGGAGGGGGGGTGGAGGGGTGGAGGGGTGGAGGGGGGGGCAGGAAATGAGTCCTTCCCCAACCCACCTTCAGAATCCCAATTATTACAGTCTCCTCGTCTGGAGAGGGTTTAAGGGGCGGAAATCAGCGTAGCACAGACAAATCCACGCTGCTGCCTTTATTTCCCAGGGTGCCACTGTCTTTAATGGCAGCTCTAATTGACTAACAGCACACGTGGGGAGCAGGCACGCTGGATGGCTGGATGACTGTCCTCTGCGCTGGAACGAGACACAAAGCGAAGCAAAACAAACACACCCCCTCAAGGCTTGTGCTGCACTGTGCATTGTGCAGAGAGAGATGAAGGAAGGTTTGCATTGTTCTGGGGGGGGGGGGCAGAGAGGGAGAGAGAGAGAGAGAGAGAGGGAGAGGAGAATGTCGACAGCCTGCCTGTGCTGTAAACAGCCACTCGATGTCGTGTTAAAGTTGGAGCCTCGCTCACTTGTTGGCGTGGATCGATGGCTGCTGTAAGGAGCTGTTCAGTTCAGCTTCAGGAAAACAAATCAAGAGACAAACAGATGTTCAGCTCTGCACCCGGCGCCTGCTCAACAGCATCAGAGACGACAGGACTTCACTGAAGCATCGTCGGTCACATCGCTCATTATTCATGACGGATCTTTTCTTTAAGAGCCAGTAAAGGCTCTGATGTGATGGAGAGGAGGTTCACTCTGAGGATGCTGGATGCAGGATGCTGGAGCAGCCTGGGGGACACTCATGATGCTTTATTCCCTCCCTCCAGCTCTGACGGGATTTCAGGATGGCCAGGTGCCTCTTCCTTCCCTCTGCCTGTCCGTAAATATTGAGTAAAGTCCCCAAATGAAGCAGTTTAAGGTTCAGATGAATGATCTTCAGTAATCCTCAGAGTATATCTGATGTCCACAAGGACTCATGGTCCTGG
Source organism: Labroides dimidiatus (assembly GCA_030710495.1). Taxonomy (NCBI): domain Eukaryota; kingdom Metazoa; phylum Chordata; class Actinopteri; order Labriformes; family Labridae; genus Labroides; species Labroides dimidiatus. The sequence continues at coordinate 300,719 of CM061143.1, forward strand.
AGAGGAGCGGCTGGCTGAGCCATGGTGCCGTCTTGCCTGCATGTAAGTGGATGTAAGTCACATGACTTTAACACCCCCCCCCCCACAAACACTTGATCATCCTGGTGTTTGCAGCTCATCCATCATATGCGGATGTGATAACGTGACCTGTGATCCCTGAGCTCAGAGATCACGGCCTGTTGAGCCTCAGAGGGTTTCCCACGTGTGTTTGCACGTCGGGCTCTGCTCCAGATGCCCCTCTATTCAATCCTGGATCCAGACTCTCATAATCCAGCACCTTTCATATGGTCTGCTGCAGAGGCCTCCTGTAGCTCTGGATCTAGACCCCTCTCTCTCCGTCTCGCTCTGAGATACCAGACAGCCTGATTACCACAGTGAGTTTTCTGGTGTGTCTCCATGAGAGCACAGCGAGGTGAAAACCCTGAGAACTGATGGTTTCCTTCATGATGAATTCGCCTTGGACAGGCCGGCCTGACACTGAGGAAATGAGAGCTGCACGGTATATCCAGATCCTTCCATATGTGCCTCTTTTTTCTCATCAGGGACAAGGCCGGGGCTTTGTCAGAACAGCCCCATCAGCTCCTCTCTCAGATGTCCTCCACTTGAGAGAGGATTCAGCCGCTCTCTCTCTCTCTCTCTCTCTCTCTCTCTCTCTCTGCTATAAGGGGGACTGATGGATCAAGCATCTGTCTAGATAAAAGATGAGAAACAATCGAGCCCACTGTTTAAGACAGGAATCCCTCCTGAGTATCGGTGACCTTGTTTTCTGATCGTGTTTTAGAACTCGGTCGACACGGAGAGAAACTGTGGCGTCTTGTGTTGCACGCCATTGACCTACATTACAGCTACTCTGAAAGTAAGAGCAAAGAGAGAGAGAGCTCATCCTTTCTGGACGTCCGTTAGATGTGTCCGTGTATTCTGCAGCTGGAGTGTGTGAGAGATGAGCACGGTTGTTTACACACACATTTAACCCCGCGGTCACCAGCTGAGAAGCTGAAAGAGTCTGGTCTATACTCTGCTTCACAGAGGATGGTCTGTCTCATTCATCGTACACCCCCCAACACACACACACACACACACACACACACACACACACACACACACACACACACACACACACTAACACATCTTTGGTTATATAATCAAACAGCCGTTCATGGTGTTGCTGCTTGCTTCATTCGAGTCATCTGAAAGGTGATTTCTACGGTGGCCCTGAAGTGAAAAACACGCAACAAAAGTGAGAACACAACAGCAACAAGTAGAAAACATCACAATGAAGAAGAAACTGATTTTGTTGTTGTTTTCATTGTTGTCTTTTTTCAGACTTGCCTTTTCGGTTTGTTTGTTCTGTTTTTGTTCATGTTTTTCTTTTTTTTTTTTCACGTTTGTTTTCATGACCTGTTTTTTGTTTTTTGTTTTTCTATTGTCTTCTTTGTTTAATTCATTGTCATTGTGTCTTTTTGCCTGTTTTGAAGTGTTTCCTTTTTGTTTTCATTTCAAGTCGTGTTTTCTTCTTTGTTGTCGTGACTTCATTTTTTATTGTAGTTTTCTTCTTTGTTGTCATCTTTGTTGTCATGTTGCATTCCTTCCTCCTTTTTTATTTCTTTTTCAATGTTTTTTTTTTCTTTTCTTTTTTCTGACCTCTGTTTTGTCGTCTCGTTTTGCTGTCTTCCTATTGGTTGTCATGTCTTTTTCTTTTTTCTGTTGCGTTCTCTTTTTGTAGTCCCGCCTTCTTTCTCGTTTCTGTTTTCTCTTTTAGTTTTCGTTTTGTCTTCTTTTTTTGTGGAGTTTAATTTTTTTTTGTCCCCATCTCTTTTTGTTGTTTTTATATTTTGCACTCCATGGCCGCCGTAGATTTCTTTTTATAGAGCATTAATGATGACAGCAGCTTACATAACTATCTGACGGCAGCGTGCAGAGCCTCACACTTTGAGTTAGCACATTGTAACAGGGACTCTGGAGGTATAATGGAGTCTAAAATAAGTCCCATCACCCGCCCACAAAGATCTCTGGCCTGTTAAACTTCAGGTGATTAAAGATTAAACGTCTGCCTGGCTGAGGCTGAGCGATGGCAGGGCAGAGAGACACATCAGAGTGGAAAGGCTACAGGCGGAGGAAATATTAACAAGGACACACAAGGAGCTCGGCTTTCTGTCTGTTTTTTTTTAACTTCAGACTTCTCTTATCAGCGTGCCTCACCACCCATCAACACACGGCTCTAACAGCCCAGAGAGATCACATCCTTTGAGCTGTCTTGAAGGAACACATCACAGGCAGAGAATATTCCTGCTATGAACTTCTTATCTAAAGGATTCTGTGATGCTGATGTTCGACTTCAACTGAGGGATTACTTTCTCCTCTCTGAGAAGATTTCCATATACAGCTGCTTTCAAAACACATGATATAATTTCAGAAAAAGAGGGTTGTCGTCTTAAGTTCATGGGGAAAAGAAAAATCCTTTCACATTTTAACTATAATCTGTGAGGCTGTCACTTCTAAATACAGCCCCAAACTCCAAAAAGTTAGGACACAAACTGTAACTGATCTTGATTTATCTCAAGAGTATTTCACCGTAATATCTGCAGTAACTTACTGGGAAAGATAAACAGCAAAGCATTCTGGGACAAAACTGCAGTAAGGAGACTGAATTAAAACAGTCATTACCTTCAGGTCTTTGGATCAGGTTTTGTACAATCAAAGACTCTCAGTATTTGGACTTTGGAGTGGACACACGTTCAGCGTGTCCCGTAAATCTCCAGCCGCTCGTTAGAAGCCTCCTCTCGTGGCTTTAAGATGGATTCTTGATTCGCAGTGAACGTCCTGCTGTTTTCAAAGGAAAACAGAGACTGAGTTCAATTAGCAGGTAACTCCAGAGTCTGGGACCAAAGGAGAAAAACCAACAAACAGAAAGTATCCTTGGATTCAGGGGCGAGGTCTCTGTTAACCTCGGTGAATCCCTGAGAGGTGATGGTGTCAACACCGGCTTATCTCCCCTCCGGGGGCCTCTGCAGTGTTTGAGCTAAACCAACAGCCAAATCAAGCAGCTGATATTCAGATTTATTTAACTTTGGGATTTAATTCCAAAATGTTTGGAAACCCACTGCCTAATGTCAACTCAAAGCTGGAGCGGCAGAGCAAAAGTTTCTGTCATCATCCTCGCCGGGAGATTTCCTGCTGGTGTTTGAGTTTGAAAGTGAAGGCATGCCTCTAAGGCCACATGGATGTGGAGCTAAGCTCTCTCCTGTCGAGTGTTACTCTTCAGAGCTGAATGTTGTTTTCTTTGCCGGGTTACACAACCTGTGTGTTCCTGATCCAGCTCAGTTATTTTTGGCAAGCACACAAGATGCTTTTGACATTCTCTGTATTAAATGTCACGACCTGAGAGATGCTGATGAAAGAGTTACACCTGTGCTCTGACAAACCGCAGAACTGAGGAAAACTGTGGACTCACAGATGTGTTTAGATCTCAGGCAGGTCTTTACCAGGTGAGAAGAGAGAGCGTCTGAAAGCTGCTCTCTGAGGGAACAGAACACACAGCAAAGCACAGGAACAGGCATGTATAAAGAAAGTGTCAGCGTGCCAGAGTTCGCTCTCAAACCCACGACATGACTAACTAAAACTAGCTGATGAGAAACTGTTTTTAGTCCTGCAGGTATCTGGTCATAGACCAGGGCACTGAACAGAATAACAGACCCTATAGTGGTTTCATAGGAGCTCACTGAAGTGCAGCTCAAATATGGCGATCACCATGTTTGAATGCTGACTCAGCTCAACTTTGGGTCAACCAAGAAATCAAACGAAAGGTGACGTTCAGGTGGGTCTAGAGTCTCCTGTCAATCAACTCAACTGAGCCCCCGATTATTCAACCGATGTTAAATAGTTTACCTGATACTTCACTTATACTACACTAATACTTCACTAATACTTCACTAATAATTCACTGATACTTCACTTATACTACACTAATACTTCACTAATACTTCACTAATAATTCACTGATACTTCACTAATACTTCACTAATACTTCACTAATACTACACTAATACGTCACTAATATGTCAATTATATTACACTAATACATCACTAATAATTCACTAATATTACACTAATACTACACTAGTACTTCACTAATACTACACTAATACTTCACCTGATACTACACTCATACTACACTAATACTTCACCTGAAACTACACTCATACTACGCTAATACTTCACCTGATACTACACTCATACTACACTAATACTTCGCTAATACTTCACTAGTATTGCACTAAGACTTCACTTAAACTACACTAATACTACACTAATACTTCACTAATACTTCACTGATATTACACTAATACTACACTAATGCTACACTAATACTACACTGATATTACACTAGTACTACACTGATACTTCACCTGATTCTTCACCTGATACTACACTCATACTACACTAATACTACACTGATATTACACTAGTACTACACTAGTACTTCACCTGATACTACACTCATACTACACTAATAATTCGCTAATACTTCACTAACATTACACTAAGACTTCACTAATACTACACTAATACCTCACTAATATATCACTAATACTTAACTAATACTTAACTAATACTTCACTAATATTACACTAATACTACACTTATACTTCACTAGTATTGCATTAATACTACACTTGTACTTCACTAATACTACACTAATATTACACGAATACTACACTTATAATACACTAATACTTCACTCATACTGCACTAATACTTCACTGATATTACACTGATACTTCACCTGATACCACACTCATACTACACTAATATTACACTAATACTTCACTTAATAAAAACATGCATATGTTGATACAGCTATGAGGCCACATCAGTAAGGTATGGATCAGGGGTGTTCGAGCACCGATGGCACAGCCACCAGGGGCAGTTTAGGGTGAAGTGTCTTGCCCAAGGACACTCGCAGAGAGCTGGGATTGATCCTCCATTCCTCTGATTGGCAAACTACCAACTTTACCAACAAACCACTAAATTCAGTGTGCAAAACTTTTGAGTGGATGCGTCAACATTTTATGACAACACGTTTGGTAGTTTATGGGATATTTCTGAAGAAACCAAGAAAAATGTATCAGTTTGTGCCATCAGTTCTGGGAACGAGGAACATCTGCTCCAAATTTTCATGCCATTCCCTCCATTTTACATGTTTGTATTTTGCCTTAGCTTGAGTGGTGGCTCATAAACACGTCAGGGGGGCAACAGATCCAGTAAGTTGTGGAAATGTTTGTGTCCTAACCACAGTAAGTTTTGAAACTGCAGAATCTGTCGGGTTTCTTTGGGAACAATTCTTCAAGCTTATGTTTAAAATGTTGTGTGAAAATCTGAGAGATATTTGGGTACATGGGACAACATATCTGCTTGTGGTCATAAAATGAAAGGAGCAGGGTTGTGAGAGTTTGTAGGTTTAGAGCTTTGAGCATCATGAAAATCTGTACCACATTTCATCCCATTACCATCATTCGCTGCTGAGATAATCAGTTTGTGTCGTCGGTCTTCTGACAACAGTTCAAAGCTTCTTTAGCAAGATTCTGATATGAAACACTGAATGAAGAGAAGAATCCATGTGTCACGTGTTCAGTTGATGTTCAATGATGAATCAAAAAACGAGACGTTGACAGACGGTTCATTTTTTTTTCTTTTTTGAAATGAAAACAAATAAATGTTTTTTTTTTCTTTTCTTAAAATGCTGTTTGTTCATACAGCTCAAATAAAGGAAAGTTGAATTATGGGTGACGGGCTGATTTAGATTTTATTATTTGATTTGTCTGATCATCGTGACCCCAAGGTTAGAGATGGAGCAGCTTCTGTCAGGAGGTCGTAGATGAAGCCGGTAGTTGAACGTGTGAGGATGGACGGCTACGTTTGATTCAAAGGAGCTGAACCAGTGGCTCTTCAGGTCTTTGCACTCTGAGTCTTATTGGATTCTTGTCTTTGGATTCCTAACTGAACATGCACTGAATGAACAGCAGGTGGATTATCTACGAGTTGAAAAACAATGATTTATTCTTTGGTTGATGTCGACACTCTGCATCCTCGTTATTCCAGCGTTGTTTTCCCCGTCAGGAGAAACTGTCATCTTGTTTGCAGAGTTCAGTTCTCCTGCTCCCACTTTGAGCTTCCACTGTACTCAATTAAAACATTAATTGTGCAGGATGAGCGTACTCGATGCTCGGCTGAAAAACAATCCTGGCTCCAGTGGCCTGGTTTAATTGTAGGAGCCTGGTTGAGGGTAGTTTGTGTGTGTGTGTGTGTGTGTGTGTGTGTGTGTGTGTGTGTGTGTGTTGGTTTGGGGGGGGGGCTCTGTTGCTGCGGGGGACAGCTCGGCTTTGTAAATGAGCTACTTACAGAATTTTCTGGATGTTAAAACTTTCTCGTTCCCCTCGGGCAGCCGCTAAGCAAATAAATTACTCAATATAATGAGGCGTTCCAGTCTCCAGTGGAATTCCCAGCTCTCAGCTGAAAGGTACAGTTGGACACGCTGCTTCTCTTCCTCCTGTAGAGAAGCGGGTTCATGTAAAGGATACTGTGTTTTTTTATACCCACGCTCTGAGAGATGAAAGGAGGACAATCCAGCAGATAATCCTCAGTCCTAGTCAGTGTATTCCTACCAGCACATTGTTGTACAAACCAGTGGTTTACGGTGAGGATAATCTCACGTTGTTCCCTCTCTCTTCTCTCCAGTCCTCTCTCTCACCTCCAGGTCCTCGCCTTGTGATTAGCCTTATTTTCCCACAGTTTATACTGTAAAGCCTTCAGGGATTGTGTGTTTATACTGAATTTATAAAGCGATGGAGGAGGTGAGATCGTAAACAACAGGCTAATGAGAAGACTCCTCTGTTTAGGCCTGTGTGCAGAAATAACAACTGCTTCCTGTGGAGTACAGCGCCGGCATACCAAAACGTGTTTGTGTCTCTGTTATGATTTGAAATTAAAGAGTTATTACAGCATGAGTTCATTTTAAAGGAACGCACCAGTAAATGTTAATCTGCAACGTAAAGCGAGGCCGTTTCTGTGCTGTGTTTCAAACAGTTCAGAGCAGGAGTAAACTGTACGGGCCTCAGGGAGAGATCGATGTTGGGAAACTGCTCCATTCAGTGAGGACACACAGTTCTTTATTCAAGTCCAGCATCTCAAAGTGAAGTTCCCAACAAGGCAGTATATGGATCAGCAAAGATCAATCACCTCTTAGTAATGGATTTAACGTACCGATGTGAAGAAGAGAGAAAGATGAGGTCGTCTGGATCCAGATTTGATTTCCTATTTGCTGAACAAATGGACTGTTCCAGAGCTCTGCAGCAGATGAAATGAACACTCCTTAAAAAGAGAGCCGGGTTAAACACAGGCAGTGATACAGTGAGACTCAGTCCACAAGCTCAGCAGAAAAATCACGTACCCAGCTCCTCCGGGCCGGACATTAACCACCCGCGAGTGTTTACTACAAAGCCTGGATTGGCCTGGCAGCGTATCGATGCCTGGGAAACGCTCGCTTCGTGCTGGGACCAGTGTTCTGCTGTATTGTGGTCAACTCAAGGCGGTGTGGTCTCTGCAGAGCTGTTGTGACGGTTGAGGTGGGGGAGATTTCAGCCCGTTTGGTTTCATTACCCCGCCGCAGACTCAGTACGACACTGTCTCGACACACACCAGCCCCCCCACCCCCCCCACCCTCCCACCGTGCACATCACAGCTCTGTGAAGTAACAGGCTTAGGGACGTGTCTGGAATACATTAGTCACAGCTATTAAGGAGGTTGTTTAGATTTGGCGCTGCCTTGTCTTACATTTACATCCATGCTGTAAAGTCATGACGATGTGGAGGGTTTTGGCGTGAGCAGAACGTTGGAACGTGTCACCTCACAAGCCGACGCGTAAAGGCTAAAACACGACCAGGACGTGGCGAGACAGGAAGGCTGAAGGGAGCATTAGAGGCGGAGATCAGGGGGCGGTGCAGAGCGATCCTGTGTCTCTGTTAACCACGCTACATGATGTTATGCACTTGGCGAAGGATTAGGAGCAGGAGCAGGTTACTGTACAACATGAACCGGTCGGTTTGGGGAATGAATTTGTTGGTCATTGTAGCACAGCGTGTTTGAAACTGAAAAACAGTCTGAGGATCAGGCTTTCAAAGGTGTTTAATACCAAACAAAGAAGCAGATCAGGAACAGTTTCCCCTGCAGCACAATCAGCTTCACAGGCTGCACCTGCAGATGTAGGTGTACAGACCCCCCCCCCCCCCCACACACACACACACACACACACACACAGCTGAAAGCAAACACAGGTAGCTGTTATCCATCCAAGAAATCCTGGTGCCAAGCCAAGGCAGACCTGACCCAGGTAACAGTTCATCAAAGTGGGCAACAGTTAGCCTGAGGAAGCTGGAAGAGGGAGTGAAGTTAACCCAGACGGTCCTCAGAGACCAGGTCAGGTTAAGGAGTCATTTGCACCTCTGGGTGATGGTTTGAATCCAGAGATTTAGATATTCCTTCATACAAAAATCCCTCATTTGATTTTGAGCACAACTTCATCCAGAGAGGACACTTTTCTGGGTTGAGATGCGTCTTATAGGAAAGGGTTAAAAATTCACCCTGTCACCCAGCCTCTCAGGGCACCCTGTGTCAGAGCTCCATGTACCCCATGAACACCATGTGACCATTTCAAACGTCAACTCTCAGAAAACTGATTGAAAACTGACTTTCAGAGACTGCCTGAGTTAATGGGACTGGATATACGCACTGTGATTGGCTCAGCGTGTTTGAGGGCGGGACTTATCCATAGATCAACTGATTGAAATAGTCTTCTTCTTCTGTAAAGTCTGTCACCTCTTTATCTTTGGATCAAAGTTATTTTCCCACAAACAAACAAGCTGTTGATGTTTTTGATTTCTGACGTGATTTTAAACTCCTCCTGACGATGTGTGTGTGTCACAGTGGGGTTGTGTGTTTGTGAATAAGCAATGTTTTTGTGGGCTGGTGTGTCAACCTCCCCTGTGTCACTGTGTCAAACCTGTCAGTCGTACCGTTAAACCCACCTCCATGTCCCTGACCCTCACATGGGAGACTTCAGACCACACCCTCCTCACCCTCCTCACCCTCCTCACCCTCCTCACCCTCCTCACCCTCCTCACCCTCCTCACCCTCCTCACCCTCCTCATGCAGCACCTTGAAGACTCGTCTTCTGACTTTGTCACTGAACAGAATGTGACATTTTCAGGCACCATGAGGGACCCCTCAACTCTCCACAGAGTGAAACCCTCAGTAGAGAGGACATTTTGGAGCCGTCTAAAATAAGCAGGCCCCGCTCCGGCTGCGGCTCCGGCTGCGGCTCAGAGCTGATTCGCTGCTGTGTCTCAGTCCTTGCTCAGCCTTGATAACTCCTCCTTACGACCTTCTTTCCAAATATAGCGGTTCATGTATTGATTTGGGGACACAGTGCATTCACAGCAGGCCTCCACCATTATGACCTATTTCAATAGATTGCTTGTGGTTAAGACGTTTTCTCTTTGTGTGTGAGCTCTTTGTCTGGAGGCTGCAGGGGGGAGAAGTTGCAGAAGCACGTTCTGTGAGACACAACATGTCTTGGGATCCGTGCACAGGCCAAGAAACCGTCTGGTAGCCATGATAGTCTCTTGGCAGAGGAAGAACACGTGTATCTGGTCTGCAGGAAGCGTATGCGTGCATATTAAAGCACTTATTATATCATTTTTTCATCGGAGCATTCAAGGTTTGCTCTGAATGTGTCAGGAAGCGTTTGAACCCAGCATCGTGCGGTGTTGTGAGATTATGAGAAGGAGCTGGGCCTGAGAGCCGGGTGATTAAGCACGGATCATTCACAGTGTTGTACCTCACTGCTATTAAAGTGTGGCGATGGGGAATAGAGCCAATGAAAGCTTGGCAAACGATGGCTTAGATTCCATCTGTGTGAACGCCATGCCAGCAGGCAGCCTTCCCATCACTGAGTGACGGTCTATGACTGAAACCTAACGTGCTTATCTGCCTGCATAGTGTTGCAACAGGGATGGGCATGGACAGGACCGCTGCTGTGGTACTGGAGACCACAGAGAGCCAGAAATACGCTCACTGTTTTCACACAGCAGTGGTTTATCTCTCCATGCAGCAGATAGTCCAGCTGCTGTTAGGAGGAGGTGCTGGAGGCTGTGTGGTGGTTCTTGAATAAAGCTTTAAAAGTATGCAGGAGGAACAGAACCTCCTCACTTTCAAAAGAACAATCTTTCATTTAAAGCTAATTCATCCACTCTCTTTCTTTTATGCTCATTTAAGGATTTGGACCTGAATGGAACTTATTCATGCAGAAGTCTCTCCACAGAGGCATTGTCATTCAGGCCGGCTGAGATTCTTATCAGCCACATCACAAAACCCCGGAGAACATAAGTCCTTCCTTCCCTTTTCAGCCTCTCCGCGACCTTCCAGGCACCGTCACAATCAGGCTTTTGTGGGCTCGGCTTGTCTGTCATCGTCCTGGTTCTGTTGATATGGGCCTCGTGCTGAGAGCGCGGTCCCCTCATGCTCTGCGCTAAGCGCCGGCTAATTGAGCTTGTCAAGCCAGAACCTGTTAGAGTGCTGATAAGAAGGTATTTGACCTCTCAGGGAGCTCTTGGTGCTGCCCAGCAGAATACTTACACTCACCGGACACTTTCCTTTTAGATCTTGCCTCTTCGGTTGCAAAAGGGGGGAAAAATTTTCCAGTTCATTGCAGGAAAATGTCCTGAAAATTTCCATGGGAAGTTTATCTCAGGTGTATCGTAAGTTTTCAGGGCTTTTGTTGGCGTCAACTTAAATGAATTTTTCTAAAAAGTGACGAGAAATCTGTTTCAGGAAATTTGGGGGAAATTTTTCTTGTTGACAACTTGATTTAAAAATATTTCATCAGACATGTTTGCACACGTCTGCTGTTCCAAACCAACATGTTTGACATTCTCACATGTGTATGACCAGGTGAAATATATTCCCACTCATTTCTGAAAATATCCAGAGTTTTGAAACCCTTCGTGCTCGTGTGGATCTCCTTTGTAAAGCTTCTCAGAGATGTTGCTCCGTATTGAGAGGTCTGTTACTTTTTCATGAAATGACGTTTGAGCGTTTTTACAATGAGCCGTCATTTGTTTGAATTTATTGTGTGTGGTGTGGTCTTCAAGGTTGGACCTGTTGTGGGTTCAGAGACGGTCTTCTGGTTGTAACCAGTGGTTCTTTGACTTCCTGTTGTCTGTCTTTCATCTCCAACCGGTCTGTCCGTCCTCCTCTGACCTCCTCTCCTCGTTCTGGGACCGTTCTCTGTGAACCCTGAAACAGTTTGTGTGTGAAAGTCTCAGTTTGTCAGATACCTTTCTTCTCCATGTGATTGGCTGATTAGATATTTGTGTTAACGAGCAGCTGATCAGGTGTATCTAATGGAGTGTCTCCTGTCTTCTTTCAAGACAGCAGTCCAAAACGTCTCTTTCTGCTCTGTTTTTATTGAGTCCTGCTGAGCGGTCTGTGGGGGCGGGAGACTCTTATCATGAGATTAGAGTGGATATTTAAAGTCTTAAACACTTATCATCGTCTCTTGATGCAGTCAAGGAAAGAAAGCCCATAAAAACCAGCGCTCAGGACTGCGAGAAGGACTTTCCTGATTCTTTAATCAATTGCTTATGTCTCCGGTTAGGAGAGTTGGCAGAGCTCCACAAAGCAGAGGTCTTGGATGGATGCCCTTCCCATTTCCTCATCAAACCTCCACGCAGCCAAGCAGGACTGAGCGAGCCTGTGCCCCTCGTTGCCTGTGCCAGACCTGCAGAATTAGTCTTTGCACATAATTCTTCTCCACTCGTTTTAATCTGTTTCAGGCAGGGGATGATCAGGGTTCAGAAACCTGACCCTGGAGGACACACATGTTGCACAAACACTCTGTGTGTTGTGCCTGGAAAAAGTGAACATATCTGGTTTTACTGTCGGGTTTTGTGAGGATTTTTAGCACATGGCATTTCATCCCAGTCTGCTGTGGATGCGGGTTTTACTCTGAGTGCAACTGACATGACCCGCACTAGCCTCTCTGGGATAATCCCGCCGCCTCCAGGAACCCAGGACTAATCTGCCAGTCTCTCTTTTGCAGGCCCTCACTCATCTGGAGCTGCCTCCACCTCTCTAATACCACCGCCGGCATCTGCCAAGAATCCCGGGCACAAAGCTAACAAAGCTAACAAAGCTAACTCTGAGCCTGCGTGCTCACTGAACGAGTGCTTCAGTAGTTCCTCTCCTCTCCGTTCTCTACCCTAAGTTTTCTAGTCGAGGGCAGAAACAGACGTAGATAAACGATGACTGAGGAGCCATCTTCAGAGGACACAGATCTATGTGCATGTAAACAACGACCTTTTCAGCACCTCCTCATCACTCTGAGGGATGATACTCACCGACCTGTCTGGATATGTCAGATATGCTGCGCTGGAATGTGTTCGGCTCTGCCTTCAGGCTGGGTGGGATGTTTTAAGGGTTAAAAGCATGCGACGTGTATGAGTCATGAATGTACCCGCATGTTAATCCTGTCACACTGAGAATGACTGACATGTCGGCCTCATGACAGAGGCGTGAATTATGGATCTTAAACATCACGCTGGCGGCTGAACTAACACCTTCAGTGTGCTGTGGTGGAACCCTCAGAGCTATCAGCACGGCTGTGACAGAGTGAGGAAGGGAAACGCTCCAGAGCTTTAACCAAATGAAGTTCTTCAATCAGGTTTTAACAGGGGAGTAACTTTACATCACGTCCAGGCTGGAGTTCATCCAACGGAAATCCAAAGCACACAGCAAAGAAATCATTCCTTCCTCCAGTACATCACATCTTATGTGTTCGATCCAGACTTCCAGCCCCTGGTAGAACATGTAGGAAGAGAAAGGAAAAGAATGTGATGGTACAACTTTCCAAACTGAGGTGTTTCTCTTCAGAATTCAGTGTTTTCAGAAGTTTTCAGTCCAAACTTAGAACAAAAAGGAAAACCTGAAAGAAAACTCGCTCTATTTTATTTCCCTCATCTGATCTCTATCACTCTAATCTCTATCACTCTAATCTCTATCACTCTAATCTCTATCACTCTATTTCAAGACCAAAACACCACAGCTCCACAGCTTCTGGATCCATGGAGCCAGTCAGCACACCTACCAAACCAGATGATGCTGATTGTTTTGATCGTCTGGAGGATCAGAAATCAACCAGCAGCAGGTTCATGATTAATTCTACATTAAGAAAAAAAAAGACAAACGTAATGAATGAAAACAATAAAAACAAATAAACATGACGAACTACACGAGGACAAATCATCTATCAGCACGTTGTGAATTACCATAATGGCTTGAATATAGGACCACACTACTTTTATACAGTTATAAAATGCACACCTTAAATATGAAGTGTTGTCAGATGAAGCCCCCATTTCAGCAGTACCCTAACATAAAAACCTGACCTGCAGTCCTCTGGTCCAGGGGTCTGCTAACGGGCGCAGTTAGATTTTTCCAGCTCGCTGTCTGTGGCTCCATGTTTCTTTACTGGTTGGCTGTTGTAAATGTCTCTGCATTGATTATAAATGTTTCTCTAAGGAAGGAGTCATCACTCGGACTTAGTAGTTCTTGAACTTGTCATAGTTCAGTGCAGCAGCGCTCATCCTGTTACTCCGACTTTCTTCCATTTGACCATCAAACCAAATGTTCTATAGCTGCCGTATGTCAGAGAGGAATGCCACTGAGTTATCTGCCAAGAATGTCCCATGTGTGATTATTTCTCCAACTTGAGACGACCTCATGTCAGTTAAAGGATTCAAAAGTTCCTTTTTCCAATTCATTGAACACCAGATGAAAGCAGCACAGTGATACACGAGCTCATGCAACAAGAAAACATATCTTTGAGTAACTTTGAGTAACTTTGAGTAACTTTGAGTAACTTTGAGTAACTTTCTTAATTTAGATTAAACAAATCCACCATGTAGGTGTGTGTGATCAAAAGAAGTTCTTATTGCTGGAGGTTTAATAAGTAGCTTCTTCATTGACTGACATTTTACCAGAGATCTGCTCATTCTTGACTCGTTCTTTACTCGTTCTTTACTCGTTCTTTACTCATTCTCACTCAATCTTTACTCATTCTTGACTCATTCTTTACTCGTTCTTTACTCATTCTTTACTCGTTCTTTACTCATTCTTTACTCATTCTTGACTCATTCTTTACTCGTTCTTTACTCATTCTTTACTCGTTCTTTACTCATTCTTTACTCATTCTTTACTCATTCTTTACTCATTCTTACTCATTCTTTACTCATTCTTACTCATTCTTTACTCGTTCTTTACTCATTCTTTACTCGTTCTTTACTCATTCTTGACTCATTCTTACTTGGCCACCCATTCTGAAAGCATCCTTCTTTCAGCTCGGGTTTGGAAAGCGTTTTGCTCTTCCTCTGTTTCCCTCTGGATCTGTTGTTTTTTTGTTTTTTTTTATTGAAGTTAGAAAGTAAAAACATTTCTTTGGGGATTCTCTTCAGTGTTTGAAACTTTTTCTTTGCAGAGCAGACTCTCCTGCAGCAGAGGATAATATATTACTCATGTCAGAGCTACATAGGTCCAAATCAATACCGTGAATTTGTTTTCAAAGAGCGTCCATGGAGAGAAATTACTGCTCTGCACACAATGCAATATTCTTGGAGGGCAGCCATTTTGGTGCAAACAATCCTAACAAGGAGAGAGGAGTCAAACTGGAGGGAAATATCGGGGAAACTCAGCGGTAGTGGAGTTGCCAAGGTAACTCGGGGCTTGTCTGTCTCCCCTCCTCACCCTGGTATTGGTCGGATTCCTGTCTGTGTGAGCTGGGTACTTAATTTCACTGACCCCCTGGGTCTGTGCTGAACAGCCTCCATTGATTAGGACAGATGGGAAGGAGCGCAGGCAGCCGAGCCCCTCCTCTGTCAGGGTAAAGGATGCAGCCGTGGTGGAGGAGAAGACGCAGAGCGGGCACATGAATAGCTCAGGGATGCCCTGTTTTAGATGAATCAATGACATATTTAAAGGCTAATTATTGGATCTATTCATTCAGTGTAAATCTGCAGGGGGGCGCCACCTCGCTCTGTCGTCATGATTGAGCTCTTTAATGTATTCCACCTCTAAAGAGGAGCCATTAAAGCCCTCCAATGAATCTCCTCCCAACAATAGCAGCCCTTTCAGACGCAGGTGTAATGGTGCAGGGAGAGGTTTCCGGGTGTCTGTCTGCGTGTGTGTGTGTGTGTGTGTGTGTGTGTGTGTGTGTGTGTGTGTGTGTGTGTGTCAGGGTGGGGTTTGAATCCCTCAGGTTGCATCTTTGAGTCCTGGTATCAGGTGAAATCCTGTTGTGGAGGTTTGGAGTCTTTCTTTGCGTGGAACGACTTGAATGAGAATATTCTCTGGTTGACAAGCGAGCCTGATTCAGGTCACATGATCCTCTTCTCTCTCTAAACAGCCTTTAGGTCCCGAAAGCAGCTGTGGAACAAATGTTTGCTTATTACCCATAAATACCTGAAGTCTGCTGGCGTTAGGCTGTAATTAAAAAGAGATTACCACAGATTACCACAGATTAACATCAATTCTTCATCCCCAAACTTTGCCTCTCCTTTTTATTCAGAGGTCAAATGGAAAGAAAACTTCTGTCAGAGTCTTGGACTGAAGTTTTCCTGACCTGGTTTTGGAGGAAGCTGTTTCCCAAAGTCAGAGGATGTAAGAAAACCCTAAAATTAAAAACCTGAGCTCAGGGGTTAAAGATCAAGAAGAAAACCTGCTGAACGTCCCCTGAGTGCTCTTGTTCTTACGTTAAGTGTGTGTGCGGGCAGAGCGGACTTCCTCCAGCTGTTGTTTCTCCTCCTGAAGATCAGATGGATGACAGGATCCACTCAGACTCCCTGCTGCCTCATTAAACGCTTGTGGTCAGAAGAATTGATCTAATCTTTAATAAATGGACTCTGGGGACGGATGTCTGCAGATATCAGATCCATCCTGTGAACGCCAGACTCACAGTCCAGCTCGGGGTTCTGTTCGTCTTTGCAGCTTTGTTTGAGATGTGTGTGTGTGTGTGTGAGAGAGAGAGAGAGAGAGAGAGAGTGTGTTTGTATGTGTGCATTGGAGGGTTACACAGGGACAGTGACAGGGACTTAGGACCAGCTGCTCCTTGCAATGCCACCCCCCCCCCCTTCCTGTCCCCCCCCGCTCTGTGGACAACATGCAGCCCCTTTATGCCACCTGTCCATCAGCTCCGCTGCACCTTAGGGAGCCTCTGTCACTGAGCTGGGATCGGCCGCTTGCTTTCTTTGTTTGGATTCTGCTCGACCCCCCCCCTCTCTCCCCCCTCTCTCTCCCCTCGCTCCTCTCTTTCTCTCGCTCTCTTTGCTCCCTGCGCTGTCCTTTACAAATACAGACACACAGAAAGACACACACATCCAGGCTGGTGATTGCCTCTGTCAGCTATTTCCTACATCTGCCTCCAGGCACAAAAGAGCCCCCCCCCCCCCCCTCCCTCCCTGCCAGGGCTGCTTCCACCTCCCCTCGCTCTGCTGCTTTCCTCTCACCTGCAGCCAGGAAGGCAGGTAGAGATCCAATCAGCACGGATCTGATCATATTTAATAAATCCTGCCAATTTCCAGAACACTGAGGCAACTTTAGCGGGTTGTTTATTTCACGGGTCGGGCCGCATTATTCCTCCCTTACTGCTTGTTATCGCTGCCCGACACAGTTATGTGAAGTCCGGACTGATGCGGGGTCTCCTTCAGCAGGTCACCAGGTTATTTAGCCCCCATTCGTCCCGCTCCTCTCCTCCTCCTCTCCTCCTCCTCTCCTCCTCCTGTCATCAGCAGTCTGAGGCTGTGATCAGGTCTGTGAGGTCCGGGGTGCAGCCTGCAGAACAGAGTGGAGAAGCTGCCTTACATGGCAATGGCTCCGGTTGCCCTGGAAACTGGCTGTCCTTGAGAAAAAAAGGAAAAAAAGCAGGAGGCATTTGGGGGTTTGGGAGGCCGAGGCAGTGACAGCCTCAGTCAGAACTCATAAAGAGTTCAGACACATCGATCGGGTCTACTGTAAATAGACTGCTCTGCAGAAGAGGCTGGAAAATAAATGTGTGACTCACAGGCCCAGAGAGCCATGGGGGGGGGGGGGGGGGGGGACTCATCATTTCAGCCACTGTACACTGCTGTCTGAAGGCAGAGCTGAAACTGAAGCTTGGTCTGACCTCCAGTGTCTCTACTCTTCACTCTGCAGATCTCTGAGGAAAGGATCCATCTCTACACTTTGTTCACTGGGCTACATTTAGACTTGTGCTCTGATTAAATCAGCTCTGCACATTTCAGTTCACTGAAAAACAACTTTCAGCCTCAGTGTTTTTCTTCCAGCAGAAATCACACTCAGCATGTTTACAGCAGACCTGTGACCTCACTTTAAAGGAAGAGGTCTGATGAACTTCCTCCTGATATCCAAACTGTCCGAAATAATGAGCCTCATGTTTTTATCAGAGCCGGTCCTCTCCTGCTCCACCTGAACATTAACCAGGTTTTCAATTGTTGGCTACAATGGCTCATTACAATACTCTAGCTAATGCTGCTCTAGCAGCAGCTAAGGCTAATAACAGGGTGACACATTCACAGCAAGCAGACTTCATGATGAGAGAGCTCAGCTGCGTTCAGGAGCTGCTTCAGCTTCATAATGAAAAGCTAACGCTAACGTTTCAGTATTCAGAAGCTTCATAATAAAGCGCCTGAATACTGTAGTGTTAGCTTATAGCTTCTAACTGTTAGCATATCCTCAGGACTCCGTTTAGCCCCCACCCCTCCCACACTGGCAGCCCCCCCTCCCCCCCCCCCCCCCCCCCCCCCCATATGATGATGGAGACTGATTCAATCCACAGACTCAAAGCGGTCCTCAGCTCATGGTTTCTGTTTGCTCTACGTTAGCAGTAATCAGGGTTTAGGTAGTTTTTCTGCTGCTCTCCAGTGGACTTGGATCCTCTTGGTTATCAGGGCTTGGTTGAATCAGGGCTAGAGCACGATGGTTAGGAGGCAGAACAGCAGGACGGGATCTGATTGGTTTAATAAATTGGTTCCTAAACTCTGTGATTGGTTGGTGTTTCCAGGTTTCCTCCTGCTGTAGACAGCAGATATTTTTCCCTCTGTTTGAAGAACACATCATGGATTGATTGACATCATAAAGATCATTTTATCCAGGAGAACAGAAAGTCTGAACCTGATACCAACCCTGACTTTAAAGTGAACGTCTGTATTTTCTACTCTTTAAGGTCTTCATGTAGGCGTGAGATGGAGCATATTGTTAATGATGGAGACCTGGATGTGTTGCATGAGGAGTTTGTGGCTCTTAATGTTAAATTTTCCTCCTCTTGTCCTCAGCTGAGCCTCTACAAACACAGTGTTATTATTCTGCAGCATTCAGTGCTTTGACATTTGAATATGTTCCTGAAGGCAGACGGATGAAGCGTCTCCTCTCTGTTTGAAGTTCCACTGACTGAAGTATCTGTGTCCCCTGTTTGACGCAGGGGCTGGTGAGCCGCACACAGAAGCAGCTCATACATCAGTCTGTAACTCTGCTGCGTTCACACGGTGAGCGCTCACTTTTTCCTGCTTTAACTTTCAGCAGTCTTTCAGGTTTCTGTTCTTCTACCTGAGCAGAGACTGTGTCCTTTCCACACCTCTACGTATCTGTGTGTGTGTGTGTGTGTGTGTGTGTGTGTCCTGGAATGCTGGAATATTCGGTGCACTCCCTGCAGCAGCAGGTGATCAGTTCCCATGAGGCCGAGGGCGGGCGGAGGCTGCTCAGATTCTTTTGTTGGCCTCAGCAGTGACAGCTTAACACTCCTGACATCCGATCGTTGCTGAACCTCTTCACTTCTACCTGTTGCAGATTGGAAACAGTGTACGAGGCTTTTCAGACCCTGCTGAACAAGAAAAGACAGGTGTGTGTTTTTCTCCTCTTCCCACCGTGAGGAACAGTGTCGGCCTACAAGAACAATAACTGATACTTGGTGTGGCATGACGCTGGAAGTTCAGTGTCAGCTTACAGCCTGAATACAATGGGAGGTGAGGTCACGGTGCCTTTGTGTTGGGGAGGAGAACCAAGGACCAATCTTTGTTTGGCATCAGGGACGAGTAACTTACCACATGATACGAGACGAGATGGTCCACTGTGAACTAGGGCTGCTACATACGATTATTCTGATAATCGACTAGTCACCGATTATTTTTTGTGATTAGTCGACTTTTTGGATCATACATAAATTGCATCTTATTGCAGCAGCATACAGCTAACATCATTAGCTTCCAGCTTCAAGTGTTTAAGGTATGTGCTAACTAAAAATGAAGACAGTTAATATCATAGTTCATTCAGCTTTTAATGAACTTTGCAGCTTGTAGCAGCATTTCTGACATTTTTTTAATGTACCAATTTTCTATTCAAACATGACATCGCTATTAAGTAGGTAGCTCCCTGTTGACGTTAATGTTAGCAGCTAACTAGCCAATTAGCTTACCCAGATTGTCATTCTTCGTCAGAAAATAAATCAGCCACGGCGTGCTGTCTTTTCAGATGCTCGTTCATCGCCGTCGTTCTGTCATGGAAGGACATTTCTGCTTTGCAGATTTTGCATTGCACACTTTTCTCCTTTATTTTGGAAAAATGCTCCCAAACTTTCCAGCTCTGTTGCCGGCTAGCCATGATACTGTTGGGCGTAACTTTTCCAGTGACATCACGGGTTACCCTGGTTACCACTTCTGCGCGTATGCGTCAAGGACAGAACGGCAGATGAGACAGGTGAAAGTACAGCGGCAGTTTAAAAAAATATTAAAACGACGATGTCGATTATTAAATAAGTCGCCGACGAATTTGATCGTCGACGTCATTGTGACTAGTCGACTAATCTTGGCAGCCCTAGTGTGATACGACACATCACAGTGCGGTATGGTCAATAATCCAACCACACAATGACGTGTCACAGTACCCCATCCCTACTTTTACTGATTTGGCCTGAGGGGGATGTTTATTCACAAAACAACCACTTGGCCTCGGGTTGCTGACAGCTTGCAAGGTGCTTCCTGTGCTGAATAAGTTTCTTCTTGTATATTTATAATTAGTGGCAGACAAGTGGTATGTTTTTATATACCGTATTGGCCCGAATATAAGACGACCCTGATTATAAGACGCCCCCCTCTTTTTCAAGACTCAAGTTTGAAAAAAGACTTTTTGAACACCAAATTTAATTTTTATATGGAAAAAACACCATATTTCACAGCCGCTTTGCAATTGTTTGAAGACTCTGCCTCATTTATCACCATCATCTTGTAACAATCGACCTATAATTTTCGACGTTAAAACGCTTTAAGGGAGGTTCTTTTTAGATATAACTTAAATCACATAATCCGGTTTTTATAATCATCAAAACCAAAACAGGAGTCACATTTGGATATCCTGTAAGACATTAGAAAAACTTCAACATACCCTCAAAACTGGACACCGCACATCGCTTGTCATACACCAAAATATATTTAATTGAACAAAAAGAAACCTCCAATTCGACCATTTATGCACCCAAGATCAACTCAGAATTGTTCTCAAACAAAAAACAGTTTAATATTCCCTCTCTGTGCGTCGACCAGTCATTTTTTACCTCAGTTCCCGTTTTGCTTTATTTCTGTCCAACCGACCGCGGCGATCCTTTGTCCAATAATCCTCCGATCCAAAAAGGAAAAAAACAAGTAATAATCCAATGCCGAAAGGTCGAAAAAAATAATCCAGCCCAAAAAAGAACGCAAAAATCCAGGGTCTCACCCTGAGTTTTAATCTCAAAGGAAAAATCCGTGTTTTCTCCTGGAGTGTCCGTCAATGCGCTCCAGCGCGAGGAAGATCCAGTCCGCCGATCGGAGGGAATCCTCCCGTCAAACTTATTTTCATCGACACAGTGGTTAAGATTTTTGTTGGTTTACGGACACCAACTAGTGTCCACATTTTACCTTTATTTACTTAACCTCCCTGTTGTCTATATCGCTGCAGACAACAGCCTGGTGCCTCATACTCCTTTTTTCCCGGCGTTTTTCAAAGAACTTCCTCCCCCCAAGGCTACGCCATATCCTCCTTAAATAGATTTTTTTTTTCTCTCTGAATTTAATTTCATAATATAATAACGCCACCTTTACCCATTCTTTATTCTTCGTGACAGGGGTTCGCTTTGGCCTGAGGAGTTAAGTTCAGCATTCGCTTTAAATATATCTGGCGCCATCTAGCGTTGTGAATGGGTATAATGTCTAGACCCCGAATGTAAGACGACCCACACTTTTTCAGTCTTATTTCAATGCAAAAAACACCGTCTTATATTCGGGCCAATACGGTATTTGAGAGGAAATGAGAAATTATTGGTGTCAGGGCTGATCATACGCCTGCAGCTTCTAAATGTGTTTGTCAAACACCGACGTAGAAGATGGGACTAAGGGGTGTGGTTAACCTTTGCAGATGAAGAACACGGAGGCCTGTGGAGGTCAGAGGACTGCTTGTTTTTGTTGATCTTCCTTTCCCAACACTACAATGACCATGATGCATTGTGGATATCCTAAAAAGGCATGGAACCATCCATTGGATGACGTCAGCTTGGCTTTTCCATTTGTCATCCAAACAGGAAAAGAAGAGCTTAACCAAGTGTTATCAACTCCCTCCAACACAGCGGATGTGTTTGGGGAAGTGGTTGGAGATGAACCTTAAAGTGAAGCTGCTTTTGTTTCCATGGAGTAACATTCGAATCGATTCACTGTGATGTGATACAGTTTAAACGAGCCATCATAAATTAAGGTCAGCAAGCAATTAATGCTTAATCTTAACACAAGAGTATTGAGCTGAGTTAATTTGAATTATGCTGTTTAGTAAGCAGTGAACACCCTGCATGCATCTGCTAACTCCCATCTTCATGAAAGCAGCAGCAGATTGTAGCTGAATTAATGGACCTTTCTGAACACAGAGGCTCATTTGGTCGCATATTTACGGAGGACCACCTCGTAATTCCACATTATATAGCATAATGTGCATTAAGTGGCATTCACTGGAGCTCTGGTAATGATCTGTCATTACAAATAATGGAGTACACTATCAGGAGTGCCCGTGCCATGTGGATCCAGAAGGTTGACAGGCCATCTCAAATGGAGATTAATGCCGACAAAGGGGACCGGCCTCCTGCCACACCCAGACCATCTGCAGCCCAGCGTACCGGAGGGGTCCACCAGCAACCTGATTGGACCCCTGCATCCTCTGGAGAGCAAGCTGTCAAGTGATCTGCCTGTATGAAATGACCCTTTCCGCTTTATTTCCCATGACCGCCCACCCTCTAGCTGTGTATGTATCCCTGACCTGTGGGTAAATGGTATTGGCTCGTTTTCCCCCTGTGCTGTAAAAAAAAAGCGGGAAAAGAAGAAAAAAAAAAAAAAAACGAGGAGAGAGCGCAGTGAAAATTCCAGACGTTATTACTAAGCTGCATGCATGGCTCCAGCGATACTCTGCTTTCATCTCTGCTTCCTTCCCCGCTGACAGATGGTAGTTATCAGAGCGTATGGAAATACTGCGGTCGTGATAGTTTTCACTGAATATTTTTTCTCTTAGTATTTATGACCTGATGATCATCATGAGAGTGTTGTGGTTTTGAACGGAGGGTGACTCTGCCAGCACTGAGAAACTTAACGTTTGCCACATGGGAATGAGGCTCTCTCTGCAAACACGATGAGTGATTGCTGTGCTTAATGTTAAACTCTGCATGCACATGATGTAAGCTGCCCTGCCTGAACTTATTGTTACATTTTTTTTATGTTTTATTCAACGAGGAAACATTAAGTATTAAAACACAGAGTCATGGAAAATGAAACAACAATCGATGCTGTAACAATAATTAAAGGTCTAATAAGGTGAAATACACATCGATTTTTATTTGAACATTTTCAGTTCAGGTAAAATTTGTTTGCCTTTGATTGATAAAACTGGGCAGTCGGCTGAATGTGAGCAACCAAGCACAGAGTCCATATTTCAGTGTTGTAGTGATGATGATGGAGAAACTGTAACTGTAAGAAGCCGTAGCAGCTGGAGTCTGTCAGGTCCATGGCAGCAGGCCGTCCACAGCAACAATCCAAAGAACCTAACAGACAAACTCAGAGACTCCCAGAGAGATCCATGGTTAATAACTTTAATGAGACATTAAGATCAGAAGTTAGACTGACAGATAGAGAAGAGAGGGAAACAGGAGCCCCCTGACAGTCTAAACCTATAGCAGACTAACTAAGAGCTGGTTCAGACCTGATCCAGCTCTAACTATAAGCTTTATCATAAAGGAAAGTTTGAAGTCTACTCCTAAAAGTAGAGAGGGTGTCTGCTCCCTGAACCTCAACCAGTAAATGATTCCAGAGAAGAGGAGCCTGATAACTAAAGGCTCCACCTCCAAGACTACTTTTAGTTACTTTTACCCTGCTTCAGTTGGTGTTAGTTTAAAGAAGACTCAGTAAATTCACAATGTACTGGTTTGGCTGGGCGCTGACACAATCATTGGTATACAATGATGTGTATCTGTGTGTATCTGTTTGTATCTGTGTGTATCTGTTTGTATCAGTTTGTATCTGTATGTATCTGTTTGTATCTGTGTGTATCTGTGTGTATGTGTCTGTGTGTATCAGTTTGTATCTGTGTGTATCTGTGTGTATCTGTGTGTATCTGTGTGTATCTGTGTGTATCTGTGTGTATCTGTGTGTATCTCTGTGTATCTGTGTGTATCTGTGTGTATGTATCTGTGTGTATCTGTGTGTATCTGTGTGTATCTGTGTGTATCTGTGTGTATCTGTTTGTATCTATGTGTATCTGTGTGTATCTGTGTGTATTTGTGTGTGTATCAGTGTGTATCTGTGTGTATCTGTGTGGCAGTTCCTTCTGCCACTGTTAACACACCACATCACTCATTTCACATTTCACATGTCACATGTTAGCAGGTAGCATGCTACTGATAGTTTGGTGGGTGCACACACTAAACTAGCCAACATCTTAGTAAGTTTCCTGTGCAAAGGTCAACAGAAACACATCCAAACACATCATGGTTTTGAATTAACTCTTTATTTTTTGAAAGAATGTGTATTTTGCGTTTGTTTAAATCTCATTGTTCTCTTGTCTTACCACAGTGCTTCCTGGTGCTGGGCAGTGTCAAAGGACCCGAAATTAGTTTCAGGCTGTCTTTTATAGTGCCTGACTAATTAGTGGAGAGCAGGCTCAGTTCATGTTAACTAAACCATACCAATTGATGGGGGAGTCATATGAAGATGTACAGTTATTCCTGGCTTCCTAGTGTGGTGTGAATGCTCAGTGAATCCCTTATTGTGTGGTTAGTGAATGTAAGTGGACTTTGATGTTTTGCTGAAGAGAATGGCCTGTGTAGTTAAATTGTTTGTATGATTGTGTCCAATTAAATTGGTATGGTCCAATGGGAGGGGCTAAACCTTTAAATGGAGTGGGTCTGCACTGCCTAGGGAGTCAGAGAAGGACTGTGGTGCTGAGGAGAGGGAGCTGTGGATCTGGTCAGTGTTTTGTGACTGTTTTTTTTTTTCCCCAGCCACATCTTTGTTTTGGTGACTGTTCCTGGACCATCTTTAAGAGAACAATAAAACACTTCATTTTTTTTTGCACCAAATGGACTCTGTCTTGCTACCTTTTTCTTGATTCTGAAATTAAAACCTATACAATTTCCAGTCAGTTTTCGGACACACTACCCTCACTCTAGGTCTGAGTGTGACATTTGGTGGCAGTGGTGGGATGGCCACCCGGCAGGTCCCCAAGGGGGGGCAGAGGAAAATACAAACCAGGAGCAAGACAGCCAAGCTTAAAGCAGAGCCTGAATCAGCTGAACCAGGTGCAGAGGAGGAGGAATGGGAGACTGACGAGGAGGAGGTGGGGCCCTCATCCAAGCCTCCCGGTGCAGGTCTGCCATCGCAGGAAATGGTCACACTGCTTCGTCAGTTCTTGGGTGCTCAGAGGGACAGGGAAGAAGTGCTCTTGGAGGAGCTACGAGGCCTACGGACAGTCATCCAAGCTGGCAGTCAGTATCCTATGCCAGCAGCCAGCTCTAGCTCCAGAGCTGGGAGTGTTGTCTCCCTAGTAGGACTCCCCACAACTCTCCATACCCAGCAGCAGCCATCACCAGCACCAATAGCTGCCCCACGGTTGCAGCCATCAACAGCACCAGCAGTACAGCAGCAATCACCAGTGCCGGCCCCACGGAAGGATCCTAAGTTGCTTCCATTTCAGTCTGGTGAGGACATTGAAAACTACCTCCTCCGCTTTGAGCGGATTGCCAAAACTTGGGCGTGGCCAGAGTCTGAGTGGGCCAGCAGACTTGTACCTTTACTGACGGGGAAGGCGTTGGAGGCCTATTCTGCCATGGATGAAGAGCGGTCTGACTCCTATCCAGACCTTAAACAAGCCCTGCTGGACAAATTTGACATTTCTTCTGAGACTTATCGCCAGCGCTTCAGACATCCAGCTGTACCCCAGGGAGAGGCGCCGACTGAAACCTACCAGCGCTTGAAAGGCCTGTATCGACGTTGGATCAAACCGGACCAGTCCAGCGTGGAGGACATCGGGGAAGCCATCGTGTTGGAGCAACTGCTGAGAGTGTTTCCACCCGACATCCGAACGTGGGTCAAGGAGCGAGAGCCCACCACTGGATTAGAGGCAGCAAAGCTTGCAACCCAGTATGTCAATGCCAGGAGGCCAGTATTGACTAGGTCTCAACAGCGCCAGCCAAACAAGGGAAATGAGGACAGCCGGCGGGAAGGTCAGAAGTTTAATAACTATGGAACTCAATGGAATGTGGGGGTCCGCAGAGGTGGACAGCAGGTTAGTGCCAATCAGGGGACTGGGGGTGCTAGTAGATCTGGGCAGCAGGCTGGTACCAGTCCTGGGGAAATTATTTGTTACTACTGTCAGCAGCCTGGCCACAAGGCCTCAGACTGCCCTCTAAAAAAATCTAAACTGTCTGGTTACTGCTATGTTCCCCGCAGAGAGATGTGTAATGAACCAGGTACCATGCACTCAGAAGATGCCTCATTTCATCCAGTTACTGTTAATGGGGTTCAGATGTTGGCTTTGTTAGACAATGGGAGTTCCATGTCACTTGTTAAGAAATGCTATTTGACAGACAGTAGTATTGACTATGGGAACAAAGCTGACATTGAATGTGTTCATGGGGACCAGAAACTCTATCCAACATCTGAGGTTACCATAGCGGTAGATGGGCAAGCATTTTTGCTAAAAGTGGGGGTTATTGACAATCTTTCTGTTGATTGTATCCTGGGGAGGGATTTGCCAATCCTCCAAGACCTAATAGTAGAAAAACGACAGAAGGCAGAAATGTGTGCTATGGTAACGAGATCCCAAGTTAAAGCTGGCCTGGAGCCTCTCCCAGATCTTGATGGTGATCTGTGCGAGGGTGGTTCCAAAGGCCCAAGAAAATCACGGCGACTTCGTCGCATTGAGAAAATGCAAGGCCGCCCTACTAAGGTAGAAACCTATCCCAAGCCTGTGAGTGTCAGTTGGGACATTCCCAATGACATAAGCCAGTTGCAAATGTCTGACCCTACTCTGTCTTATTTGTACAAGCAGGTTGAGGATGGGGAGGGGAAACCAGATGCTGGTCCGAGGGTTATGATTGAAAATGACATTCTGTATGTAATGGGGGATGCAGGTAAGCGCTTGGTGGTACCAGCCAGTTGTAGGCCTCTTGTGTTAAATCTGGCCCACACAGTACCATGGGCTGGCCATCTAGGGCAGCAGAAAACCTACATGAGGTTGGGGTCACGGTTTTACTGGCCAACAATGTTTAATGATGTTAAACATTTTTGCACCACATGTCCAGAATGTCAGGTCACAACACACATTAAAGTCAAGCAGGTTCCATTACATCCCTTACCTATCATCAGTACCCCTTTCCGGCGCATAGCCATGGATGTGGTTGGTCCGCTGGAGAAGAGTAGCTCTGGTTACCAGTACATACTTGTGATCTGTGACTATGCTACACGATTCCCAGAAGCTTTTCCTCTTCGAAGCATAAAGACACCAAAGATAATCAGTGCCCTTGTCCAGCTTTTCTCTCGTGTAGGGGTGCCAGATGAGATCATCACGGACCAAGCTACCAACTTCACTTCTGGCACAATGAAACAGCTGCAGAAGGAACTGGGCATTAAAGGCATACGGACAACGCCATACCATCCCCAGACTGATGGTCTTGTTGAGCGATTCAACCAAACACTGAAGCAGATGTTGCGTAAGTTTGTCTCTGATACCGGCCGTGATTGGGACAAGTGGTTACCTTTTGTCTTGTTTGCCTATAGGGAGGTGCCTCAAGCATCAACTGGCTTCTCCCCGTTTGAGCTGCTTTATGGGTGGCCCGTGCAGGGGCCACTGGATCTTTTGAGGAAGGAGTGGGAGGCCACCAAGGAACCAGCACCAGAAGGTATCCTGTCTTATGTACTCCAAATGCGTGAACGCCTTGAGAGGTACTGTGGGGAGGCTCAAGTCCACCTGGAGAAGGCACAGCAGGACCAGAAGTACTGGTATGACAAAAGGGCTCGACAGAGGGAGCTGACACCAGGTCAGAGGGTCCTGATCTTACTCCCAACCAGCAGCAACAAACTGTTAGCCAAGTGGCAGGGGCCCTATGAGGTGTTGAGGAAGATGGGACCAGTGACATACGAAGTGGCTCATCCAGACAAAGGGAAAGTATCTCAGGTCTACCACATCAACCTGCTTAAAGAGTGGAAGGAGCGTGAGCCGGCTCAGGTGTTGCTGGTGCGTCAAGTAAAGGAGGAAGATGGTGAGGCTGACGCTAACCTGCAACAACTCCTCCAACCAAAAACCCCTCAGCTGGAGCATCTGCCTGCACAACACCAGCAGAAGTTGCAGAAGCTGTTTCGGGAGATGCCGGGGCTGTTTCGAGATGGTCCAGGGCGAACGACACTGATCCACCACACCATTCGTCTCCAAAAAGCAGACGTTCCTCCCATTCGTCAGAGGCCATATCGCATTCCAGAACGGTTGGTGGGGCCCCTGAAGGATGAGGTTCAGAAGATGCTTGAGCTTGGGGTTATAGAGCCATCTAAGAGTGAGTGGTCCAGTCCCATGGTAATGGTGCCGAAGAAGGATGGCTCTCAACGGCCCTGTATTGACTTTAGGAAGGTTAACGCTGTCTCCTGCTTTGACGCTTATCCCATGCCTCGCATAGATGACCTGGTGGAGCGTGTTGGGACTGCCAAATACATAACCACTCTGGACCTTTGCAAAGGGTATTGGCAGATTCCCCTGGAGGAGACCTCAAAGCAGTACACCGCTTTTCGTACACCATCAGGACTGTATCAGTTCACAGTGATGCCGTTTGGACTGCATGGAGCACCTGCGACATTCCAAAGACTGATGGATGCTGTTCTCACAGGGTTTGAATCCTTCAGTGCTGCTTATCTGGATGACGTTGTCATTTTCAGCCATTCCTGGGAGGACCATCTCCAACATCTAAGACAGATCCTGACTTGCCTTGAGAGAGCCGGTTTGACCCTCAATGCACAGAAGTGTGAGTGGGCTAAAGGTGAAGTCCAGTATCTGGGGTTCCAGCTTGGAGGGGGTTACATTCGCCCCCTTGTGGACAAGGTTGAAGCCATCCGGAATGCCCAGCGTCCCCGTACCAAGAAGCAGGTGAGGTCTTTTATAGGCCTTGTAGGATGGTATTCTGATTTCATTCCCCACTACTCCACTCTTGCCACCCCTTTGACTAATTTGACTCGGAAAGAGGAACCTAACCCTGTACGATGGTCCCCAGAATGTGAACAGTCCTTTACTACTCTAAAGAATGCCATGTGTTCCTCACCTGTCCTCTGTAGTCCTGACTTTCAGAAGCGCTTCTTGGTCCAGGCAGATGCTTCTGATGTTGGCATTGGAGCTGTGTTGGCACAAGGGGACGAGGGAGAGGAGAGACCAGTGTTGTATCTCAGCCGTAAGTTGGAACCCCGGGAGACCAGGTATTCGACAATTGAGAAGGAGGGCTTAGCCATTAAATGGGCTTTGGAGAGTTTACGCTATTATCTCCTTGGTAGAGAGTTTGACTTAGAAACGGACCACAGAGCTCTGTCTTGGATAAACACAATGAAGGATCGCAATGCCAGGATCACACGGTGGTACCTTGACTTACAACCATTCTGTTTCAAGATTAGACACAAATCTGGCAAAACCAACCTGTTGGCAGACTACCTGTCTCGGTTGACCACCACGGCTGCGCCAGGAGAGGGGGAGGGTAATGTGGCAGTTCCTTCTGCCACTGTTAACACACCACATCACTCATTTCACATTTCACATGTCACATGTTAGCAGGTAGCATGCTACTGATAGTTTGGTGGGTGCACACACTAAACTAGCCAACATCTTAGTAAGTTTCCTGTGCAAAGGTCAACAGAAACACATCCAAACACATCATGGTTTTGAATTAACTCTTTATTTTTTGAAAGAATGTGTATTTTGCGTTTGTTTAAATCTCATTGTTCTCTTGTCTTACCACAGTGCTTCCTGGTGCTGGGCAGTGTCAAAGGACCCGAAATTAGTTTCAGGCTGTCTTTTATAGTGCCTGACTAATTAGTGGAGAGCAGGCTCAGTTCATGTTAACTAAACCATACCAATTGATGGGGGAGTCATATGAAGATGTACAGTTATTCCTGGCTTCCTAGTGTGGTGTGAATGCTCAGTGAATCCCTTATTGTGTGGTTAGTGAATGTAAGTGGACTTTGATGTTTTGCTGAAGAGAATGGCCTGTGTAGTTAAATTGTTTGTATGATTGTGTCCAATTAAATTGGTATGGTCCAATGGGAGGGGCTAAACCTTTAAATGGAGTGGGTCTGCACTGCCTAGGGAGTCAGAGAAGGACTGTGGTGCTGAGGAGAGGGAGCTGTGGATCTGGTCAGTGTTTTGTGACTGTTTTTTTTTTTCCCCAGCCACATCTTTGTTTTGGTGACTGTTCCTGGACCATCTTTAAGAGAACAATAAAACACTTCATTTTTTTTTGCACCAAATGGACTCTGTCTTGCTACCTTTTTCTTGATTCTGAAATTAAAACCTATACAATTTCCAGTCAGTTTTCGGACACACTACCCTCACTCTAGGTCTGAGTGTGACAATCTGTGTTTATCTGTGTGTATTTGTGTGTGTATCTGTGTGTATCTGTGTGTGTATCTGTGTGTGTATTTTTGTGTGTATCTGTGTGTATTTGTGTGTGTATCTGTGTGTATCTGTGTGTGTATCTGTGTGTGTATCTGTGTGTATCTGTGTGTATCTGTGTGTATTTGTGTGTGTATCTGTGTATCTGTGTGTGTATCTGTGTGTATCTGTGTGTATCTGTGTGTATCTGTGTGTGTATCTGTGTGTGTGTGTGTGTGTATCTGTTCGTATCTGTGTGTATTTGTTTGTATCTGTGTGTATTTGTGTATGCTTGTGTGTATCAGTGTGTATCTGTGTGTGTGTGTGTATCAGTGTGTATCTGTGTGTATCTGTGTGTATCTGTGTGTGTATCTGTGTGTATCTGTGTGTATCAGTGTGTATCTGTGTGTATCTGTGTGTGTGTGAATCAGTGTGTATCTGTGTGTGTGTGAAACAGTGTGTATCCGTGTGTATCTGTGTGTATCTGTGTGTGTGTGTGTGTGTGTGTGTGTATCTGTTCGTATCTGTGTGTATCTGTTTGTATCTGTGTGTATTTGTGTATGTGTGTGTGTCAGTGTGTATCTGTGTGTGTGTGTGTATCAGTGTGTATCTGTGTGTATCTGTGTGTATCTGTGTGTGTATCTGTGTGTATCAGTGTGTATCTGTGTGTATCTGTGTGTGTGTGTATCAGTGTGTATCTGTGTGTGTGTGTAACAGTGTGTATCCGTGTGTATCAGTGTGTATCTGTGTTTATGTTTGTATCTGTGTGTATGTGTGTATCTGTGTGTGTATCTGTGTGTGTATCTGTTTGTATCTGTGTGTATCCGTGTGTATCTGTGTGTATCTGTGTGTATCCGTGTGTATCTGTGTGTATCTGTGTGTATCTGTTTGTATCTGTGTGTATCTGTTTGTATCTTTGTGTATCTGTGTGTATCTGTGTGTATCTTTGTGTATCTGTTTGTATCTTTGTGTATCTGTGTGTATCTGTGTGTATCTGTTTGTATCTGTGTGTATCTGTTTGTATCTTTGTGTATCTGTTTGTATCTGTGTGTATCTGTGTGTATCTTTGTGTATCTGTGTGTATCTGTGTGTATCTGTTTGTATCTGTTTGTATCTGTGTGTATCTGTGTGTATCTGTGTGTATCTGTGTGTATCTGTTTGTATCTGTGTGTATCTGTGTGTATCTGTGTGTATCTGTGTGTATCTGTTCGATCTGTTTGTATCTGTGTGTATCTGTGTGTATCTGTTTGTATCTGTGTGTGTATCTGTGTGTATCTGTGTGTATCTGTTTGTATCTGTGTGTATCCGTGTGTATCTGTGTGTATCTGTTTGTATCTGTGTGTATCCGTGTGTATCCGTGTGTATCTGTGTGTATCTGTTCGATCTGTTTGTATCTGTGTGTATCTGTGTGTATCTGTTTGTATCTGTTTGTATCTGTGTGTATCTGTGTGTATCTGTTTGTATCTGTGTGTGTATCTGTGTGTGTATCTGTTTGTATCCGTGTGTATCCGTGTGTATCTGTGTGTATCTGTGTGTATCAGTTTGTATCTGTGTGTATCTGTGTGTATCTGTGTGTGTATCTGTGTGTATCTGTGTGTATCTGTTTGTATCTGTTTGTATCTGTTTGTATCTGTTTGTATCTGTGTGTATCTGTTTGTATCTGTGTGTATCTGTGTGTATCTGTGTGTATCTGTTTGTATCTGTGTGTATCTGTGTGTATCTGTGTGTGTATCTGTTTGTATCTGTGTGTATCTGTTTGTATCTGTGTGTATCTGTTTGTATCTGTGTGTATCTGTTTGTATCTGTGTGTATCTGTGTGTATCTGTGTGTATCTGTTTGTATCTGTGTGTATCTGTGTGTATCTGTTTGTATCTGTTTGTATCTGTGTGTATCTGTGTGTATCTGTTTGTATCTGTTTGTATCTGTGTGTATCTGTGTGTATCTGTGTGTATCTGTGTGTATCTGTGTGTATCTTATGCTAAGCTAGCTGTCCCTGCTGTATGCCACTCTTTCAGAGCATCATGTGACGCTTTGAGGATGTTTTCATTGGCCTGTGAGTTTCTGTACTTGTTAAGTCGACTGTTATCTTTTACAGACCGTTAAAGAAGCAGCTGAAGTGTTTTTATTTCCACTCATGGAATAAAATCTGAGGTACGAGGAATTCATCTGGAAGCAGATATCATATGAGCAGATAACAGGAAGTGTGTGTGCTGATTTCACACTGTTTCTATGCAAACCGGCCTGCTGCGTCTAAATTTGGAACATGTTAAGGAGATAATGAGAAAGAAGGTCAGTTAGTGGGAAAATTAATTTACACCAGTTGTTACATGACTAATATTTCCCTTCCTGAGTATTTTTAGCTGCCTCTGACATCCTGCACGCCGCTCCATGGCGCTCCACTCTTCTTCGTGTCCTTGTAAATACCCAGCCTTGTGATGCTGAGCCTCGTATACGTGCCACATATATGAGGTTAAGCCCTCGCTGAAATCGTCCTCTGGGCAGCGTCCAGATGGAGTTTATTAGCAGCTTTCTTCTTTTATGGTTTCTCTTTGTTTACGTGTTCATGTGTTTGTATCAGAGGAAGATGGAATTTAATGACATATGTGAGTTTGGCATGTGGTGCTGCGTCTTGTGTCACGTGTGTCGTAGTTTTAAGAGTGTGTACAGTACGTGTGTGTGTTGTGTGTGTGTGTGTTTGGGTGGCTGTGCCCTCAGAGCTCATTTCCCAGGTGTCCCACATTTCCAACTAATCTGCAGCTCACTTTGGCTCCTAATCTGTCTCACAGAAGCCGGCTGTGGGGGGGGGGGGGGGGTGTATGTGAGCTGTGTGACAACTGTGGAGGAGATGCAGCTTAGAGCGAAATGCTGAAGGGGAAAGTCACAGCACAATCATCCTCTTGTCCTCCCAAACTCCCTGATATGAAAGTCTCATAGTGTACACAGATCCACTCTGCTGCTCTCTCAGACAGGTTTTCACGAGGGGGAGGAGGAAAAATCCTGGATAGATCAGGTTTGTTTCAGTCACGATCCAAACATGCAACAGCTCGTCAGATCACAGGACAGTTTTCAGCTCCTCCTCGGTCCATCTCGAAGAGGCCGGGGTCCAGAGAAGTGGTCTGTTTCTGGATCATGCTTACATGTAACTTCCTCTAGGCAGTGTGTGCTCAAACGGTCGGTGGAAGTGATTCTGAGCCCATGCGGTGACTTCCACTACAGAGTCATTTCAGTTTATGATATAGATCCACACAAAAGATGCAAAATTACGTCAATCCAGTTTTGATTTTTGACCTCAGAGTCTCAGAGGGAAACGTTTTATGGGGACTTTTCCAGGACTTGAGCCCGAGGGACTAAGGACTCAACTTGGACTTGAATTCAGGTGAAGAGGACTCTCATTGGACTCAACCTTGACTCGATTACTGGGGACTTAACTTGGACTCAAGCTAAAGGTTTGAATGAACGATACATCCGTCCACTTTGTTTTACAATTTAACCAAAAACTCTTAAATATGCCAACTGTACCCATCACTTAGGCCACCACCGTCATTAACGTCACCTTGAACCTCGAGAATATGTGAGGACATGTTTGAAACTAAACACGAATTCATGAAAACACAGCTCTGTGTGTGTGTGTGTGTGTGTGTGTGTGGGGGGGGGGGGGGTTGGGTTGAAAGCAAAGTAACAACAAACAACAAAGCACATGAGATGAAAAGAGAAGACGATGAGGATGAGAGGAGGGCGCAGAGTTTTATACACGAGCACAGGTAGAAA